>MU224986.1:255420-265530 GCA_018584345.1 Thuja plicata
GGCTTGGGGGACAAGGGGATTGCTTGGTGGACTTGCGAGCACAAGTTTAGATCTTCCTTGGGGGCTCCTACCAGTGTGTGGATCTGGACTAGCTAGGATTATTCATTCATCCTAGAGAAGAGGAGGTGGTTATGGAGCGAGTTTTGAGAGGAGCTAGTGGCTGTGGCTTGGGAAACAAGGAGATTGCTTGGTGGGCTTGTCAGCACAAGTTTAGATCTTCCTTGGGTGTTCCTACCAATGTGTGGATCTGGGCTAGCTAGGGTTTCATTTGGATCTTGTGAGATCTTATAGAGTTTCTATTGTAATTGCATTGTATTTGGTCGTAACCCGGAAGGCCTTACAGCCGGGCATGTTGGATGAAAATATAATGATTCTATTATGAGTATTTGCATTGTGTGGATATAAATCTCTATGTTGTTATTTA
The DNA here is from genome assembly GCA_018584345.1 of Thuja plicata. Lineage (NCBI taxonomy): Eukaryota > Viridiplantae > Streptophyta > Pinopsida > Cupressales > Cupressaceae > Thuja > Thuja plicata. Next base: position 255,845 of record MU224986.1, read on the forward strand.
TATTCCATTGTGTGGTTATTGTTTGGGGGATAGGACATCTCCATTGGGGATCCTCCTACCTTGACCTTCATCACATACCCTCCAGACCGGTCCAAGAGGAAGTATAGTGGTAGTAGTTTCCACGCCTCCCCCAGATGCAGATGTGGTAGCCATAAGGACAAAATATTATACAGTTACAGAATTTCCTCTAGGGAGGAGAAATAAACATGGAAAATTGGACCTGGTGAGAGAAGCTACCTAGGTAGTTGAGACCTGGTACAACAAATAGGCATAGAAGCTAAAGGAGGAAAGAGAAAAGAATGAAAATCTCCTTGGGCTTCTTATAGAACTGACACAACCATTGGCCAAATTCATCTAGAAGCCTCCACCTCTAGAACACCACTCCCATAGAGTGACCTAGATTCTCTAAGAGCCATGAAAAATAAGGCACAAGCTATGGACGGGTGGATCGCTGAGCAAATCAAAGTCGTAAGGCAGTTCCTGGCAGTGACACTCCCGGACCTTTATCATGCCAACAACCTTGTGGGCCAGTGAATGACGCCTTCTCCCGATGGAAGAAGGATATAGAGAAATATGAGTGGATGTCTGAATTAGAAGAAATAATGAACTTCAGGGAGGAAGCCATTACGGAGATAGGAATTTTTGGAGAAGATCCCTTTGGATTCCTCTGGGCCCAACACTCTAGACTTGGCCTCAAGATTGAGGTAAGAAAGCAACTAGTAGCGGCCCTAAAGAATAGAATCTCGGGAGTCCAGAATCCTTTGGATTTATACACAGCCTTTGTAACAAGGGTTTTGCAAGTTGATCACTTCACTACCAGGACTTGTGCCCCAGAAGATTTAGTACTAAGCAAATTTAATGAGCTAATAGAGTCCTAGTACCAGTCTGCTAGAGATTTTGACAGAGGAAAAACATCACGCTTATCCAAGATGATGCTCCGAGCTCATGACATAGCAAAGGTGGCTGCAAAATTTAGGGAAGGGACTAGAGATATTGATGAACAATTTGGGGCCATCAGCGATCGATGGGACTTCATCAAAGATGTAGATGAAGATGGAATTAGCCTGATTTTGGAGGCCTTCAAAAAAAACAAGGAACAATAGAGTTCTCTAGATTCTGGAGATTTTCACCAACAAGGTGCAATGTTGTAAGTTCATTATTCTTTGAGTGTAAGCTCCTAGACTCTTGAATTCCAGGTCCAAAGTTTTGTATTCATTCACAGTGATCTACATCTGAGTTCCCCAGAGCTGATCGATCACTATCGAGTAGTTAATAAGGGGTTAGCAGGTAGGTGATCCTGATAATGAATGTCAGTTAGAAGGATGGCTCTGACAAATGATTCTCCTGAGGTTCCATTCCGACATTAACTTCTTGATGTGCATCGAAGATAGTGAGGTACAATCTACATTTATGAGGCATGTAGCCTTGGATACCGGGACAATCATATTTCTTTTATAAATACCTCAGCGCTCTTCTCTATGCTGATTCTTCCAGTTTTCTCCTCTTGTCTTCTTCCTCTGCCTTGTCAGACCTTTGCACTTTTTGAGGTGATTGTAAGTGGTGCAAGTAGTACTAGCCATGGGGTAATGTATTCTATCTGATTGAGTGTACAATCAGATTAGGTTAGTTTTAGGTCAAGATTTGTGTATAAATAAGAAGCCCAACACCATAACAAGGGTTAATGAAATTGATGATTTTGTAGTCCAGCAAGTAATAGAAGATAGCTTTTCACTTTTATTTTTTTTTAGGAGCTCAATGCTAAGTTGTTCTTAGTAGTTAGAATGCTCTCCTAGAGCCATGATTGTATACGCTAGTGATGCTAGAATGGTTTGAGTTAATGAAGAAGGAAGAACATCTTATGGCTACCTATTATGTGCTATTCTAATCTTTGGAGTTAACAAACATCTTTTGTGCACTATGCTTTCTTATGTCCTTTGCTCCTATGTTCTATTTTAGATTGACGATCTTATCTCCCCTCGCTACTGAATGCATGTGAATCGCTAGTTCTTTATGTATTGGGTATTTAGAGTAGTTTTCTTGCATTTGAGATTAGTTTGATGTTTGAATGTTTATTGCATAATTATAGGTAGAAACATATATCTAATCCTAATTGATCTTTTGAAGTTTATTTTATATTCCAAATGCTTGCAGGAAACCCCATCCCATTTGAAATCCATGAGAAGATGAGTAAAAACCAGCTATCTCCTCCCACAATAGTCACCTGTCCAACTTAGCTCCCCTACACCGTCAAGACCTAGCTACTAGTTGCTTGGAGGCTAGGAGAATTCATTCTATAGAAAACCTCTTTAGGTGGAGTTGGTTGGTACCTGGTGACAAATTTACCTCTGTTGGTAGAGCTGGTCACAAACTCCCATCAATAGGTGCTACCATTAGGATCTCACTGAAGTTGTTAAACTTTTTTCCAAGGAACAAAGCTCTGATACAAATTATAATACTTGGGAAGTATCAAGAGGGGGGGTGAATCGGTGAAACATTATTCTTAACTTTATTAATCTAATAGCAAAAATTGAAATAGAAAATAACTAAATGTAGGTAGAATAAGATGAACATTCATAACATCATAGCACCATGACTTTTTTTGAGGAAAACCATGTTAAGGTAAAAACCTCGGTGGGAATGGTATTTATAATATATATCAATACTTAGTAATAAGTATCCTATTAAAGGTAATAGTACATATAAGAGGGAATGAAAATGAATTCAGGCTTATAGCCTAGACCTTGCAACTTAACAAAAAACAAAAATCTGACCCTTAGTCGGGTTCACTAATTAATTATAATAAAATTATGGATAGGACTTACTATCTCGAAACTAAACTGACAAATATCATTAATTATGCTAATATAGTTCTGATGAAGCTTTTTAATCTATCAAAAACTGATTCTATGAAATTTTAATCTTTTCACGACATCATCTACAAATTATCCATCTTCATCATCTCATACTCATCACATTCAAAATTCAATCTTATATAGTTGATCTTATCTCCTAAATATTAACTATGTCGGCCCAACAAGAATATAATGAAATGTGTAGAATATTCCATTACACCTTTACTAAATCACCACATTATAACTTTCTATTCAAATAGAGTATCCTCTATAGTCATCCCTTACACTAAAAATCATCAAAATGATAAGATCATTGACCTTATAAGATCAATAATCAATCCAATGTACTACTAGCTTTGCATAAGATAATTATCTATTTTCCCGATATACAGAGTATCATATCTCCATCATATTGCATCACAAAAAAATGTGATCATCGGATTAGACTTATCATTAAGTCCACTTACCATATTTACCTTTGCATCATCTAATACATTAACCTCTATCAGTACTGACTCGATCTATGAACTTGTATCCAACACTTTTCTTAATACTTGGCTTCTTTTCATCACCAAAAAAATTTCTGATTATTAGGATTAGGAAAAGGCATTAGAGAGCATAAATGAGGCAACCACAACCTCAAAAAATATGTTAACCTAATATAATCCATGAAGTCCATTTGAAAATAAGGTAAAAGTATAAACAAAAAACACTATTAAACCCCCTTCAAATGTAGCTTCCATATTCTCCTTTCTTCTTCATTTAAGTGTATCAATGTAGCTCTTGATAATGACTAAAATGTACTAACAACTTGAAATCAAAGTGATAACATGAGAATACTAGGAGTATGGTTATTTTGATTGAGAAAATTGATCTCAATTTATAGGATTAGAGAGCCAAATTGCGGAAATGGAAAGAGATGTGCAAATTATATTAATGTAATAACTATGACATGATTTAGTGTACAATTACAATCAAAATCAAATACACAAATTGAGGTAATTTGGAAGAAGAAAGTGGAGGCAAATTATTAGGAAAATAGGAAGCACAATTAGGGGAAAAATAAATAGGGAAAGGAAGAAATGAAGAAGCCAATTAGTAGGATATGAAGCACAATTAAGGGAAGGGTGTAAGAGTTAAATTTTGAATTTTAAAAACCCATTATCCCCTCCAAATTTGAAATTAAAAATTTTGTAATTTAGGAAATTCCATAATTAAAAAAGGTGACCATTTAATTAATTTGAAATTAATTAATTATGGGAGACATAGGAAAGGGATAATTAGTTTGATTAAATGATTAGGACATAGGGATAAACTATGGGTTATTTATCCCAATAGAAAAAAAAATAGTGGATCATTGACTAAATTGATGATGACATGAAATTTAATTGAAGTTGATGATCTGGATGAAGATTAGGAACCATTCTGATGGTTACGAGATATCGATAAATTTTGACAAAGTGCTCGAATAATGATAATAATGATTGATGATGATGACCTGAAATAGCATCGATGAACTTTGAAAATGTGTTCAAATTGATAGGTTTTGAAACTGGTTGATATAGTTGATTTGAAACAGCATTGATGAACTTTGACAATTCCATTAAATGGACCGATGATGATGAGGCATCGATGAACTTTGACAATGCACTAAAAATGATGAGATTGATAAGTCATGGATTATTTTGATGACATTGATAAAAATTTGAACTAATGATGATAAGATTGACAATATTTAACAGGATTGGACTAATTTGAAAGTTTATTGATTAGGCATCAATGAGCTTTGACAATCTCCTAGAATTATTTAAAAGGGGATCTAATGAGTTTGAAATGATCTTAGACTGATTAGGAAGGGATTATGACTGTCTTGGATTGATTTAGGAAGATTTGACATTATTTAGGATTGACTTTATGACATTGACATTATTTAAGAATGTTTTTATATTCTCTAATGATAATTCAAACTTGATTGATTTAGCCAAAATGAAAGAGGTTGTGATGCAAAAATGCAAGAAATGTCAATAACCAATTGAACAATTTTCAATGTTCAATTAATGATGAAAGACACATTTCTTACATATAGTAAAGACCATATGCACAACATAGAGGAATAATTAGAATGCAAAACAATATTTCAATTGTAATGCCAAAAATGTCAACACATAGACTAGCAGGTTTGAACCATTTTTGAGCGTCTACACAACCATCAACTTATTCATAAGAAAATTAAAAATAAAATTACTTAAAATTGTACCATTAAAACCTTTGAATCACATACACATACACATACACATACACATACGCATACACATACACATACACATACACTGGACATGCACATGTGCATATGCATACGCATATGCATACGCATACACATACACATACACATGCACATGCACATGCACATGCACATGAACATGCACATGCACATGCACATACACATGCACATACACATACACATACACATACACATACACATACACATACAAAGACATACATATACACATATGCATATAGACATATACATATACATACGTGTATACATATAGCTAATTTAAAATATTTTAGGTGCATAGTTCATAATTGTGTATTTAATTATTGTCATTGTAAATAATTTAAGTGTTGTAATAGTTTTTTTTATATTCTGAAAATGCCACAGCCCAAGGGATATCAAAAAATAAAAATACATTTACATGGGTGTTGTATGTTATAAATCATGGCCTTAAGTGGCACATTATCAACACATTAATAGCCTTCATTAAACAGTCCACTTCGAGAAGAAGATGCCTCCATTGGCCACATACAACACCAAGAACAAATGAGTCCACTCACAATGTAACATCCCATATACTGGGGCATAATCCCTCTTATATCCTAGTGACCACCAAAAGGAGAAGACTACTTATAGTTTCCATTTGCTTCAATTTCACAACATAGTCGATCAATAATATAAACAAGGGTAAGCCCAGTACCAATAACAACATAAACCCTTAACAAAAAACAATGATAAACTAGAATGGGCCCTTAAAAATTATCAACAAATATTTTATTATAAAAAATAACCCCGCTATCTATACAAGAAAAAGTAGACAGTCTAAGCCAAAAATAAAACAAAAACTAATGGAGTTGGAAACAACTTCCATTGTATCTCATTATTCCTAATAATCATAGCTCCTTAAAAATCTCCCATATCATATATCTAATAACCATGACGATGGAGAGTAGAGGAGAGCGGTGAGAGCGGGAGTGACCAAATTCAATTTGGAATTTGGGCGAGACTAGTGCAAAGGGTGCAGGGACTTCTGAGCACAACAAGCCAGATGATGCTAAGGACAAAGGGAACCAAGGAAAGGATCCCGATGCTAGACTTGCATCTGGGGAACCGGGGGGGACCCAGGTCTATTGAGTCAAAAGGAAAATTGGAGAGCAACAAAAAGTGGGCATCCCTATTTGGAGTTAAACCTACAGGCGGGTCATCTTTACCACTTGTTAAGAACATTTCAAAACCCTCTCAAGGGAGTTTTGCAATAGACATTCCTGACCAGATTATTGATCATACTATTGCAAGAATGAATAACTCTTTGGTTGGGAGATTTTTGGGGGTTAGACCAAACATTGAAGTGGTTAGAGCCTATGCCTCTCAGAAATGGGACATAAAGGGCAAGTGGATGTGGTGGCTATGGAAAAAGGATGCCTGTCTTTTTTCTTCTCGTGTGAAGAGAATAGAATGAAAATACTATGCAACGACCCATGGATGATAGGAAAATACTCTGGTCCTCTAGAAATGGTGCCCTAATATATTCTTTGAGGAGGAAGCAGTTAACTAGGTTCCTGTCTGGGTTAAGCTCCATGGCCTTCCTCTAGAATATTGGGTGGAGGATATATTTACGGGGATAGAAAATTCCTTTGGGGAAATTCTATCAATAGATAATGTCACTACTTCAAGGAGAAGGCTTACGTATGAAAGCATATATGTCACTAGTACATTTGTGGCCTCTTTTCGATGGCTATGCGTCACTTTTCCAATACTGTCTCATCGGCCTAGCGACATAGACCAATGTTGCAGTTTTGGTGTCAAAATTAACAATGGATGTACCATCTGTCATTATTGTGATGGTACTAAACATTGCAATACAAGCTGGCTATGATGGTTACCATATCATTGTTACATATTGTAGTTGTTGCTATTACAACATGTAGGCGTCGCATCTTATTTGTCACTATTACGACACGTAAGTGTTGCATATCATCTGTCACTATTATGACATGTAGGCATCACATGTTATCTGTTTCTTTTTCAGACGTGCAATGAATTTTCTATACATGCGACATCAAGTCATCGATAATTTTGCGACAGCCCGACGTCATAAGTATAGCAAATTTGTCACACATCTGAAAAAAGTGACGTCTAGGTGTCGCAATATGAGCCAGCTATAATGTTTATCATGCTATCGTTACATTTTATTTGTCGCTATTACGACACCTAGGCATTGCAGATTGAGTGTCGCAATTACGACAGACGTGCGACAAATTTGCTATACATGTGACATCGAGCCATTGACAATTGCCGACAGCTCAACATCACATGTATTTTTTTAGTGTCGCTTTAGAGTTTTTAAGAGTTTAGTGTCCTTGATTTTTCACCTTATATTTTACCACTAAATCGGGCATTGCGACGGTGTGAAATGTTGTTAAAAAAATATATTTTGAGCTTCTCTTTGTTTTGAGATTAGTTTAACATTCTCTACTTAACAAGGCCAACCACGTGAAGGTGGAAGCTCATATGGCCCCTCCTAGGACACTCTTATGACCCTTTATGATACTTTAAGATCTCTAAATTGTATTCATAGGGATCGTAAAGGGTCATAAAGGGTCATATGGGATCCTGGGACACAACAGTTGAGAAACATAAATGTAGGCATCATAGTCACAATTTTTTGGATACACAACATAATTCAGTGGTATACCCAGATGATGCAACACAACCACTACTCCTCCATTTCTAAGTTGGCACTGCACGATCCAAAAACCATAGATAAGGAATAAATTTAGAGAGCGAAGGAGGTCCATAACAACAGAAATAATATACCTCCACTCTGTAAATTTATTCCTTATCTATAGTTTTTGGATCGTGCAGTGCCAACTTCAAACTGGAGTAGTAGTGGTTGCATTGCATCATCTAGGTATACTACTGAATTTTGTTGTGTCTCCAAAAAATTGTAACCATGATATCTACATTTATGTTTCTTGGCTGTTGTGATATCTGTATTTATGTTTCCCAGCTATCGTGTTTATGTGCATGTTCTTTATGTGTTTGGCTTCTCTCCCTTCTCAAAAATAAGATTTTCCCACTCTGAATCGAGAATGCACGTGTAGTTGCGTAGAATATATAGTGTTAGAAGGCCCCAAACGGGCATAAATTCAATGTTCTCCTAGTTGTTTATAAAATTTGAAACAACCAGAGAAGAATGTTTTATAAACCACCGGCGCAGCATGGAACTACATAGGATCGTCACCAAAGGGGGTTTTGGATAAGAGAACTCCCTTTCACTTAATAATTATGAAGCCATCAATGGTATACTAATTGTTTAGGATTGTAATATTCTATTGATGGCTTCAAATTACCAAGTAAAAGGTGTACAAAATACTTAGCACCCTCCAGAGCCTTTTCCTTGAATGCATTATACCCCTTTTTCTTGATGGATTCATCTTCTCGCTGAAGAGTTTAGCTGGAGTTTTGCATGAAAGTTTGTTTAGGTTGAATTAAAAAGGGAAAATGCCTTATAAAAGTATTGGTATAATTTGAATAGAAAGGATCACCCAACAAATAAAACAAGAATGGGAACAATGCAACTTAAACGTAGAAGACATACAAACATGTCTAGTGATCATATTGTGTTGAAGTTGGCGCCTGATGCTACTGAAATGACTAAAGACAGTAAGTTTTTTATCACTGCCTGATGTCATTGAAGTGTTGACCCAAGGTTGAATCCAGTATGCTCTTGTATGACCTAGAAACTGCAAGGAAGGTCAAGATGGGGTTAGATCCAAAGGATCTAAGCAATGCATGGCACCCTATTACTGATCCTCATCTACAATTATGCATGTGCATAGTCAATCCATACAATTCTCCTTGCCTCTCTATTTCTTGCACCTATATATACAACTACACAACTAGATGCATGATATAAAATTCATAGTTTATTACATACAAGATCATAAGATAAGCTACATCAATAGCTTAGCTAAATCAATCATAAGGTATTTAAAACTAGTATCGTAAAGAGATGCAAAATATGTAAAATATTGGTAAGGGGTGGCAAGATCAAGGAAGAACTCAAAAGTACAAGACCTAAGGGCCAAACCTAATGCCTTAGGGGCTCATCATAGATGGCCTTGCCTACATAACTCGCAGAGACATCGTAGTTTAGGTTTAACTTTAAAACCAGTCTTTTAAAGGATGGTAGAAGTGGTATCAATCCTCTTTATCCAAACAGTATCAATGACATTTCTCTCTTCACTGGAATCGAGGGTGCAGAAGTTGCTCTACATCGTTTGGGTATAGCACTCAATTTCTATACCAAATTTATGAAGAGCAACATTCTGCACCCCTTATTTGATTGAAGGTAGAGGACATTGATCCCCTTTTGATAAAGAGTCTTCAATAAAGATAGATGGTATTCTATCATTTCTACCTAAAAGGAATTACCAAGGAAAAAAGAGAAAGCAATAATTAGTAGTGTCCAAAAAAAGAGGCAAAATCACAGCAGCATAATGTATAAGGATATTATGTTTCACAACTGTCGTGTTTATGTGCATGTTCAAGGAAGA
>MU224986.1:299869-313116 GCA_018584345.1 Thuja plicata
GTATATTAGCACAAGAGAAGATACCAAAATCACCACAACTGCCAACACTATTTGTAGTTGAAATAACTTTTCTAGCTCCACCAAGATGGATATAGGCCCATCAAAAACCAAAAAGAACAAAAATAACTGAAACAACACCTCTCCTCACAAAAAATAAAAACATACAATCAAACTCCAAAATCTACTCAATACAACCAAAACCAAAAGCACAAAGGCTTCTCATGCTAGACACTTTGAGGGTCCAAAGCCCCATCAACCTAAGACTAGAAAGAGAAGAGATAATTTAATCATGGAAACCCCTCAAAGAAATAGGGGTCCCAATTAGCCATAGATACAAATTATCAAACAAACCTAGATCCATACTCGAACTCTCACAACTAGGAAACCTCAACAATCAAGGAACAAAGGCTACAAAAGAACAAACCCCATCAACTAGTAGGGGATCCCACACCACTGACTACTCAAAGGATCTCTTCTAGATTACACATCCCTCTGCAAGGTCAAAGGGTAGAATCTCAAGGAAACCATCCAAGAATTAATCACACACGATAAACACAAACAATCAAAAAATGACCAAACCCAGATAGAAAAAGACACTAGTAAGGAGAGAATCACCCACCAGAAAAATAACCTAAAATAAGGACTTTCTAGCCTATCAGGATTGTGGAATCAACAATGTAGCCTAGGATACAGGAACAACAACATGTGTGTAGCTCTTATTGAACACAAGCTCCTCCACCGTAGGGAAACAAACCATATTCATCCACGCCATTAGTAAGTCAATAGTATAGCATTTGAAACAACAAGGAATAAACTAAATTTTACCATCCTCAAGCTGTTAAAGTAGAGAAAGTTTGTAGTAAAAAACCAAAATAGGACATGCAAGCCCAAACATTAGAAAAGACTCGACCTCAGCTCCTAGAGAATACATCTGATTCTTTAATGTGATAGAAGGCCAGCAAGAAATTAAAGCAAAAAACACTAACACCCTCAAGCATCTATAGTGAAAAACCATATAATTCAATCTATATATTGAAATTGATAATAAGATCCTGAATTTCTAGGTTCAGACAGTTTGTTCAATCCCTCAATGAGGCATTTAAAAAGACACCAACCATTGCAACATTCATTGGCATCTGACCTTCAATAGATAGGGTCAAAGCTTCAGTGAGACAACAGTGGAATACTTCCCATGACAAAGCATCACTTTCTTTATGCTAGGGTTTCTACAGATTACGATGTATGTTCTCATTACGGCGTATGTTCTCATATTGACTAATATCAATCAGGCCATCTTAGGGTATATGCCTCTAGTCATGTAATATTTTCTTAACCAAAGGCTAAAATATAAGACATATATTGAAATTGATAATAATATCGTGAATCTCCAGGCTCCAGACAGTTTGTTCAATCCATCAATGAGGCATTTAAAAAGACACCAACCATTGAAAAATTCATTGGCATATGACCTTCAATAGATAGGTTCAAAGCTTTAGTGAGACAACAATGGCATAATTCCTATGACAAATCATCACTTTCTTTATGCTAGGGTTTATGCAGATTACGACATATGTTCTCATTATGGCGTATGTTCATCATATTGACTAATATCTATAATATGCTCTTAACCAAAGGATAAAATACAAGACATACCTCAAATGGTGAGTACGTGGTGGCTTGTTGATGAGTACGTGGTGGCTATACCCTAAACATGAAGGAAACTAGCTGAATTGCAAACCGGCCCGGGGGTGTGATGAATGAGCTGTTGGATTCTTTAGTTGTGACTGCTAGCTAGATTCAATACAACAAGAGCCCTGTTCATGCGTAGAATGGTATAGTTTACTTCCACTCACATGCACAGCTCGATAAAAAATGAGCCTTTATTTTTCTTTTTTCTTTTATTTATAATCAAGAGGGTGTCACAATTATGATGGTATCGTCGCTATTATGACAGCGTCGGGGGCACTTGAAAAAAAACACAAAAATTACACACAAATGGTAGCGTCATCGCAAATTGGCATCGAAATTTGACCCCAAATTTTTTAGTGTGTTGGGATAACATAGGACACTGATATGCCAGAGAAAATTAATATAAATTCAAAACTGGGATTGTGGGAACAAAATATTGAATATGAAACCATTCCTTTTGTGTGTTTTCATTGTAAGAAAGTTGGACATTGGGCAAAGAAATATCCAGAAAAGGTTATCCATAGCAAGACTAACAAATGGTTCCCTGTGGGGAAGGTAAAGAGATATGGAGGAGAGAATTCAAGAGAAGTTCAACTCAATACAAAAATGGAAAATACTGTGATATCAAAAACTGGTGATGAGAGCATAATCAATGATCAAATAAATAATGTGGGATTAAAGGGTAGTGAAAGCTCTGAAGGTCATCAGGAAAAAGAGGAGGATCAAGTGGAAGAGGGGGAAATTTAGGAAGAAGGATAGCAAGAGATAATAGACATAGTGGCAATAGAGGGGGGAGGTAATGAACAACCTAACAGCTATGATGACAAAAATCAACCTGAATAGAGTTCACAGACAATAATTCAAAAAGTGAAAGAGGAAATAGCATGGTAGGATGCCCAATAGTGCATGGTCTTACGTCAATAAATCTCATACTATTCTTCCAAAAATTCCCTAGGGGGTAAGAAAAACTTTATTTGATGCTAAAACACCTAGCTGGGGTGATTCAGTGGATATCAACCAAGCCCTTGTGGGGGAACAAAGCGATTCGGAAGATGGGAAAGAGATCCATGGGGAGAAGGAAAAATCAAAGAAAGAAAAAGGAAATACCATGAAAAATAGTAGCAACACAGAGCAGCAAAAATGGGGATGTGGGAGGAATTTTATCTTCACTAGGGTGACCGTCGAATCAGAAATTAAGATTCAAGGAGACTAAGAAGAACATAGTGGATGGAAGCCAGCGTACCATAGTGGAGGTGGGATCCTTTGTTAAGGTATGAAGATTATTTCTTGGAATATTAGGGGAATTACTAATCCCCATAAACAAGATATTTATATGAATATGATTAGGGATAATAGACCGGACATTTTTTTAATTAAATAAACTAAAATGCTTAAGGAGAAAGTGGAAAAGCTTAGATTTTTCAAGAATGGGATTATTTGTGGGGGTGACTCTGATGGTGCCTCTGGGGGTATTTCTATAGTTTGGAATGGTGACATAATAATTTGTGATGTTATTTATCAAGGTAATAATGTGGCTTGTATTAGGTTCAGGCATCTTAAGGATAATACTTCTTGGGTGTTGACTAATATTTACGCACCTAATACTAAAAAGGGCGGAGATGTTTTTTGGAACAAGCTGTCCTCTCTGAGAAATACCTTAAATAATGAAGAATGGATTGTTATGGGAGATTTTAATACTCCCCTAAAAGAAAATGAAAAAGAGGAAGTCAAACTAATCTAGAAAGTAGGATGGATCTTATGAATTGAATAGATTTCTATTCTCTCCATGATATTGAGTTGCAGGGTATCAACTACACTTGCACTAATAGAAGATGTGCCCAAGATCTTATTCAAGTTAGACTTGACAGGGCTCTCATTAGAAATGATTGGTTCACTCATTACTAATACTCATTGTCTTCTCATATGAGGGTGGGATCTAACCATAATCCCATTACTTTTATGGCAGACCCCATATCTAAGAAGAGGAACTTTCCTTACATATTTGATAAATTGTGGACAATGCATCCACAACTTGAACAAAAAATTGAAGAATGGTGGAAGATCAAAATCAAAGGTACTGCTATGTTTATTCTGGCTAAAAAACTTAAAAATGTCAAGGAGAACATTAAAGATTGGAACAAAGAAACCTTTGGAAACATATTCTCTACTAACGCTAATGTTATCATGGAGCTGAAGGACATCTAGGACAACATTCAAAAGGATGGATATGCCAGAATATCAAGAGATCAGGAGAATGAGAAACTGGTGGAGCTTCATGACATAATTGCTAAAGAAGAAACCTTCTAGAGATAAAGATCTATAAATATATTCCTAAAGGAGGGAGAGAGAAATACTAAATACTTCTTATGACTACTCTTAAGAACAAAATGGCAAATAGGATCTCTAAGCTTAACATTAATGGAACTTTATTGTAAGATGAGGAGGCCATAAGATTGGAGGCCAAGAATTTTTTTCAAAATCTGCTTTGAAAAGACAATGATTTGAATAGTGAAGAATAGAGGGAGTTTTTGGTGTGCATCCCTCATATTATGAATGATAATCATAATGCAGGGCTCACTACTATACCTTCTAATTCTGAAATTAAAAATGCTATCTTCTCTTTTGATGAAGATAAAGCCCCTGGTCCGGATGGTTATCCTATGTTCTTTTTTTCAAAAAAATTGATATATCATAGAAAAGGATGTTACCAATGCTGTCAAAGAGAGTTTTGGATCCAAAAAATTATTGAAGGAGTTGAATGGTACTTCTATATATTTAATTCCAAAAAAGAAAGGGGTTGATAAGATGGATCATTTTAGGCCTATTAGTTTGTGTAACTCTGCCTATAAGATTATTCTAAGGTCCTCACCACTAGGATTCTTTCTATTCTCCCTTCCTTGATATCTTGGCAATAAAATGGTTTTGTGCCTAGAAAACAAATTATGGATTCCATTATATCCATACATGAAAATGTTCACTCTCTTGTGATGTTTAGGAAGGAAGGAATAATCCTCAAATTGGACCTATCGAAAGCCTATGATAGGGTAGACTGGGAGTTTCTTTTGAAAGTTTTGAGGGATTTTGGTTTCAATAATAAGTGCACTAAACTTATATATCAACTTATCTCATCTGCCACTTTCTCGGTTCTAGTCAATGGGTCTCCTACTTCATTCTTTAAGTCAACTAGGGGTTTAAGGCAGGGGGATCCTCTATCTCTTGTCCTCTTCATCCTTAGGGCTAAGTGTCTGGGTAGGTATATGGAGAACCGAGTTAGGAAAGGGGTTATGAAGGGTTTAAATCCTTCTTATGCTAATCAAGTCTGCTCCCATCAGTATTTTGTTGATGATTCAACAATTATGGGAGAATCATCTATTAAAAATCCTAGCAACATTAAAAATACATTGACTAAATATGAGATAGCTCCAGGCCAGACTACCAATTGGGGAAAGATTTTTGTGTTTCTCTTCAATGTTCCTGAAAAAAAGAAAGACTATAATTATGAGGATTTTGGGTTGTGATTTGGGGATTATTCCAGGAACCTACCTTGGTCTTCCTCTTTGTTTGGAATCTCCTGAAACTTTCTGGAGTTATTTAGTGGATAGATTTCATAGTAAACTTGCTAGATGGAAAGGACTACTGCTAAGCCAAGTAGGCAAGATTCAAATTCTTAGATCCACCCTCCAAGGTATTCCTCTTTATGCTTTGAGCATTTTTAAAATCCCCAAAAGGTTTGGTGAGGCTATTGAAAAGATTCAAAAAACTTTTCTATGGACATGAATGGAGATACTAAAACTCTAGGGGAGAATACTAAAACTCTAGGGTAGAATGAAATTTGATATGGCATAACAAATATAACAAGGAGCGTCCAAACCTTTCTACCTTTCTTGATAAGGACAAGGGTGTGAGAGGCTCTTTTATTTGGAGAAACACTCTGAAAAAAAAGATAGCATTATAAAAGGTATTGTTGGTACCCTAAATTATGAGAATTTATAATTCCCAATCCATTATCAAGAAATCAAGTTTCTCCATACTAAAAAATTTAAAGGAAGGAAGATTTATGACACAAATAAATAAAACTAACTAATCGAAGCCTTCAGAAAATGCTGGAATTTAAACTTGCTACAAAGATGATGCCACTAAGGATGGAGCTGGTCAAATTTTAAAAATCTAAAAATGTACCAGTTCGGGAAATCAAATTTCCTCTCTATAGCAAAAATATTAGATTTTTACGAGGTGTTTTGGATTTTCGGCCAAAGACAAATCCAAAATTTAGGTAGTTATTTTTTAGTTAGTTTATTATTTTTTCAAAATAATTTGTAATAAGGGTTATGTCTTTTCACCCCAAAGAGGTGTGAAAGCCACTCAAACACATATATATACATAATGTAAAGAGACAAGAATACAATATATACTTTTAATAGGATAGAATTTGATCACAACTACAACATGGACTATGATGTACTATTTTTTCAACATTAATATAGATAAGTGCTCTTCTTTTTACTTGTGGTTATAAGGTATATATTTTCAATTAGTCTTTCAGATATTCTATTTTATAGAGTGTTTCATTGTGTTAAATTCCCCAAGTATCATAATTCAAAATTAATATATATAGTTTAAATATCAATTGAAAGATCTGCGTATCTTCTCTTGTTTTTATCAATCTCTTAATTTGAGTTAAATTCGATAAGATTAGCTATATAGATTGATTTGAATTATAAGTCAAGTGGAAGCCTGTGAAGTGATAGTCTCACTTTATTAAAGCAAGTTTTTAAAACTATCTCTGATTGTACGTAGGATTGAGAATTTTCTGACTCTATAGCCCAAGTATTTAGAAGGCACTGATCTAATCATTATTTGGAAATTTTCATTTGGTTCATACTTTGTAGTTTGTAGATTATTTAATTATTATTTCAAAAGCATTACTTTTCAGTCCTTAGTATAATCAATTTTAGTCAAGCTTTATAAAGTAGAGATTATAAGGAGATTTGTTGCTTTCCTCCAAGGATCATTCACCACCTTTGGAGGAATTTTGTTTTGTGTACATAGTGGTGCGACATAGAAAATTTGATAGTTCAAAGTGAAATCAGGCCTATGAGCCTTGGCTTGATTAAGCCAAAATTGCAGAGGTATCAAGTGGTGCATCACCATTATACCTGTTAGTTGGCCAAAAGTGATCCATCATTTTTGGGCACCAACAAATTGGCAACTCTACTAGGGAGTTGTCTATGAAAGACAATGTTGAAGATTACCTAGAAGCTCTAGGGATTTAATTAAAACTCTACTGGAGATAAGAACTCAGAAGACAGTAAGTTTTTTCCTTCTAGAAAGAAGGTGGTGACTCTATTTAACAAAACATTTTAGTCAATGACTCTACTGGGGGAGAAGACCCAGAAGGAGATAAGTAAATTTTTTCTCTTTAAAGAGGTGGCAACTCTATTGAAAAGAACCTAATGTGTAAATAAAGAAGTTACTACCAATTCAGATATTCAGTATGTACCAGAATACACATTCACATAAAGTATCAAACTTTTGTGACCCAAGACCAAAATTTATTATTGAAGTATATAGACCATTGAGTTTTGATAACATCCAAGGTGGTCAGAAATATTTTCCTCTTAAACTTAAAAAATATGTTCCAAAATTTTGTGGAGATAAATTATAATCACCAACGAAGAATTTGCAAGCATTTTGTAAATTCACTTTAGATTGTCATATCTATCCAAAAGATGTGATTATGTAACTATTTGTAAGATCATTGATAGATCATGCAAGTTTACTTTTTAGAATGACACCTAAACAAAGTATATCATCATGGAGAGAGTTTGAGCAATGGTTTCTTGATATGTTTCATGATGCAAGTGAAGATGATATGCATTATGAACAGGACAAGATTCAGGATCACAATATGGAAGAGGAATCTTACATGTCTCTACTTGATACATTTTTTAGCTTGGGGAGATTTGAAGGGGATTATTTTGCACATTTTTTGATAAGAACAGTGGACATTCTTCGAGAAATACCTTCAAACATTATGCCTTCACAAAAATAAATCATGAGAAAGGTCAAAAAATTGGGAATTACATCAGATGATCCTTCTATAAATTTCCTTGTGCATATATTATGAAGACAGAAAAAGGGAGGCTATTGCTCATATTGAACAAGGCCTTGTGCTTGATGATTATCTTGGTGAGGAAGATGATTGCACTAGTCATACAGAAGATAAAGAAGCATTCATTCCTGAGAACCATAATAACACTTGTGATGACATAGAGGATAAAAATTCAGATCAGATTGAAGAATAATTTGTACATGATGAGATGTGTATGGGAACATGTATCAATTACCATGATGATGAGGAAGAAAACCTTCTCAGTACAAGAGAAATTTCAGCTTTGTTAGACATGGAATATTAAAAACATGTTGAGAAGAGTGGTCAAACTTTTTTTCATCATGATAAGAAAGTTAATGGATCAGTATATATTCAGGGAGTACTAGATGAAGGAGATGATAAATTCCAAAAATCAAATAATGGAGATGAAATCAAACAGTATACAATATATAAACAAGAAGAAGTTTTAGATGAAAGCTCTCATGAAGATATGCCCAAGCTCTCTATGTTCCTGAATTCATTATTTGAAGAGGAAGAAAAAGAAGATGTGCTTGAGTTCTCTATGTTCCTGAATCTATTGTTTGAAGAGGAAGTAGAGGAAGATATGTCTATGCCCTTGAATCTATTAGTTAAACAATATTTTCTATGCAATCAAGTCCATCAACATCATGATAAAGATAGTGAGCCTAGTGATCATTTTGAAGATGATGAAACTCAAAATATGTATGGGGAAGTGTATTCAGAAAGTGAGAAATGCATTATCTCATCCTATGAGAATAACACATATCAAGAATATGAAGATGAGGTGGAATCACACAAACATAATGAGGAGAATGTGTTGAATATTAGTTCTGAAAATTATCCAAGTATCCTATCTGATCAAATTCTTGATAAGAATGAAGTTCCTAAATGTGAGTCATCTCCAAATCCTTTCTGTAAAGAGAAACAACATCTTGAGTATAGGGAAGATTGTGTACGTAAAGGCATCCATGTAGAAGAGCTTAATCTAGTTACTTTTATGGTTGATCAAATGCATGGGGATCTTCTATTTAGCAAGGACTATAGTGCACCTGCTAACTTTTTTAAGGGAAAACAAAAGTCAAAGCGTGTTAATAAAGCAGTGAATATTGTCCATGAGAATGGTGGCATCATATTAGGGAGATCCAAAATATTACATGATCAAAATTATGTTTTCGATAGAGGCAAGAAGCAGTGTTCATTTTTTGGGGGCTTGGGGCCACCCAATTTCACTTTGCATCAGATTAGGTGTGGATACTTGGTCTTCTTCTCCAGAGATAGCTGGAATCTTGCTATGCTCAAAGGGAGAATACGTCCCCACAAAGAGCCACTGTTGGTACCCTAAATTTTGAGAATTTAGAAGTCCCAATCCATTATCAATAAATCAAGTTTCTCCATACTAAAAAAAATCAAAGGAAGGAAGCTTTATGACATAAATAAATAGAACTAACTAATCAAAGCCTTCATAAAATGCTGGAATTTCAACCTACTACAAAGATGATGCCAATAGAGGATGAAGATGGTTGAATTTTAAAAATCTAAAAAAATCCCAGTTCGGGAAATCAAATTTCCTATCTCCAGCAAAAATATTAGATTTTCACGAGGTATTTTGGATTTTCGGCCAAAGCCAAATCTGAATTTTAGGTAGTTATTTTTTATTTAGTTTATTATTTTTTCAAAATAATTTGTAATAAGGGTTAGTCTTTTCACCCCAAAGAGGTGTGAAAGCCACTCAAACACACATATATACATAATGTAAAGAGACAAGAATACAATATATACTTTTAATAGGATAGAATTTGGTCACAACTACAACATGGACTCTGATGTACTATTTTTTCAACATTAATATAGATAAGTTCTCTTCTTTTTACTTGTGGTTATAAGTTATATATTTTAAATTAGTCTTTCAGATATTCTATTTTATAGAGTGTTTTATTGTGTTAAATTCCCTGAGTATCATAATTCAAAATTAATATATATATAGTTTAAATATCAATTGAAAGATCTGCGTATCTTCTCTTGTTTATATCGGTCTCTTAATTTGAGTTAAATTCGATAAGATTAGCTATTTATATTGATTTGAATTATAATTCAAGTGGAAGCCTATGAAGTGATAGTCTTGCTTTATTAAAAGCAAGTTTTTAAAACTGTCTCCGATTGTACGTAGGATTGATAATTTTCTAACTCTATAGCCCAAGTATTTAGAAGGCACTGATCTAATCATTATTTAGAAATTGTCATTTGGTTCATACTTTGTAGTTTGTAGATTATTTAATTATTATTTCAAAAGAATTGCTTTTTAGTCCTTAATATAATCCATTTTAGTCAAGCTTTATAAAGTAGAGATTATAAGGAGATTTGTTGCTTTCCTCCAAGGATCATTCACCACCTTTGGAGGAATTTTGTTTTGTGTACGCAGTGGTGTGACATATAAAATTTGATAGTTCAAAGTGAAATCAGGCCTACCATCCTTGGCTTGATTAAGCCAAAATTACAGAGGTATCAAGTTACCTGTCAGTTGGCCAAAAGTGATCCATCATTTTTGGGCACCAACATGTATCAAATGGAAATTTGGAAATGGGAGAAATGTTCATTTTTTGGAAGATGAGTGGATCTTACAAACCCCTTAAGGAGTTCCCTGAAATGGAGGAATTTTGAGAGCCAGTGAAAAAGTAGATTTTGGAGGAAAGTGGAAGACTACTGAGACAGGGATCACTGGAAGGACCTGACGGTTATTGAAAACAAAATGGGACAACTCAATAAAATTCTTAACTCTAGTACTTTGATTGAAGAAGAAGACAAGATTATATGGAAATACATCCCAAATGGAAACCTAACTATATCCTCTCTGTATCATCTAGAGTTTGAGGATCTCAATGAGCCTTGCTGGGCTAAAGCTTGGATTAAAGATCTTACTCCAAAAATCAATGTCTTTTTTTGGATTCTGATGCAAAACAAAGTCTGGACTACTAATAATCTTAGAAAAAGAGGTATGATAATTGTGAATAGGTGTTACCTTTGTAATCAAGATGAGGAAAGTGTGGATCATATGTTTATTCACTATCCCAATGTTAGGATTATTTAGAATTACTTCCCACACATTCTTAACATTGAGTGGGTTTTCCCTGAGGACATGAAGAGTCTTTTCAACTCTTAGAACAATCCTTCAAAGAATGAAACTATGATCAAGGTGTGGAAGTTTGTTCTTCCCTATGTTTTTTGGGGATTTTGGAGAGAGAGAGGAATGAGAGAGTCTTCAAGAACAAAATGGCTAGTGAGAAGGAGGTTTTCTACAAAATTAAGAGAGCTATCAAAGAAAACTTACTTTTAAAGGATAGGGCTATGGACCCTTTGAATGAGGAGGACATTACCTTCTTCAATAACTAGAAAATAAAAGGGAATTTTAGGAAATAGGATAATAAAGCTAAGAGAGAGAATGCTAGATGGGATTTCCCTCCCAGTGGATGGATGAAAATTAATTTTGATGGTGCTTCAAAGGGAAACTCAGGGATTTCTGGGTGTGGTATTGTCATAAGAGATGAACATGGAGTTTGTAGAGGTATTAAAGCTATCCCTATTAGCATTCAAACTAATCATAATGTTGAATCTTGTGCTTCCCTTCACGGTCTTATCTTAGCTAAGGAGAAAGGTTGTACTAATGTGTGATTAGAGGGAGATTCCCTCAATATTATCCAATGTTTGAATAATGAAACTCCTGCCTCGTGGACTATTTATAACATGATACAAAAAGCCAAAGCTATTATCCATTCTTTTGAGAAATGTATTTTTATACAATTTCTGAGAGACCAATGGTGTTGGTGATTGGGCCACCAACATGGCTTGTAAGGTTGAAGTGGTGACACAATGGAATTATGGAAATGACATGCCTTATAAAGCCAAATTATTACTTGATAGTTACCGTTTGAGGAGTAGACAAAAAAAATATCATAAATGGTAAGTATCATAAAGTTTATTAATGCAGAAGTGATTTGTCATAATTACTATCTAAGGCAAAAGTACTTAGTGGTGATTACAAGCTGGATGTGGCACACTTTCTCGGTGTATTTGGCTTTGAAAAAAAATGAGGTGCGATATTCATAACGGTTTTCTTAAAAATTATTACAGAGACATAAAATTAACCCAGAGAGATAATATGGGTGGAAATAAGAAATGAATCAAGCCTGTAAAATGCAATGAATGGAGGAAAATGAAACAAGTCTGGAAGATTATGAAAGAAGGTGGGATGGAGGTGTTTCTGCAAAGGCCTCATGGTAGAAATCCTTCTATTAGAAGGATTTTCTCTAAAAATTTGAAAGATGGCAAGGTTATGGCGGGAAATCAATATATGGAGGTCAATGAGGAGATTATAGAGGAGGCTATAGGAATGGGCACGGAGGGAATCAAGTTCTATAGAGACATAGCAATATCTGATAAGGCTTGGGAGAATTTCTCAGAGTCTAAAGAAGAAAAGGCCAGACTGGTTAAGGTAGACACTTCCTACCATAGTCCAAAGTGCATATCTAGGCCTTGGAGGTATGTTCTTTATGTGATCATTAGTTATATAACGCTTGACGATAGGTTTACCTGAGCTTATGGTCATCATTTTATGATATTGAATCATTTTAGACACAAGGTGAAAGTTAGTTTTCCCTATTATTTTCTATGTTCATTAGATTTCACTATTAATAGTTTGGAGAAAAACCCAAAGAGTGATCATGCCTCTCACCAGGGTCTAATGCTATTAATCTATGAGGTTTTGAAAAATACAAAAAGTGGAAAGACCTGTAACCACCTGAATTTGGTCTGTTCCAACTATGGACCCTATTTGCCCTAAGTGTGATCATACCCTCGATTATGTCCAAAAAACCCTATTACTACTTGGCATAATTATTTAAATCAATTTAATGTCCTAGGTGATTTTTATCACTGATTTACATTAACTATTATAGCCATACAAATTAAATCAATTTCGACCAATCAAATCAAGCCAAAATCAAATATGGCTATAGTATTTAAATTATAAAGGAATTAAATAAATCCCAAAATCAAATACCCACTTGCAATTAACCCATTCCCCTAGCCTATTTTAATTAAAATGGCTATAGTCCCCTAATTATTAAAAAGCAATTTCATTGTTTAAATAATTAATTCCTATATTTCTAAATGAATTAAATAAGTTTATTTCATTTATTAATATTCCCCTAAACCCCAACCTAACCCATCTCAACCACTTCTGCCCTAGGTTCTAACCCTTCTCAACCCATTCACCCATGCTAATCTAATCCTAATCCTAAATTTTACTCTAACCCACCTCCTAATGTTGTCACATTCCATTAAGAAATACTTAACAACTCAACCCACTTGAGAAAGTCCACTTTCTCAAGCTGGACTTTCTTAAAGTCCATTTTCTCAAGCCACTCTCTTA
>MU224986.1:340949-356341 GCA_018584345.1 Thuja plicata
AATGAAAATGGCGGCATTGCCATCCATTTTTAAATCTTAATTTAAAAATTAAAAATAAATTTAAATATTAAAACAATGATCAAATACTATATATCTAAAGAATTTAAAACTTAATCTGAAAATACTACATAATCTGAAAATGGCGGCATTGCCTTCCATTTTTAAATCTAAAACAATATGGTATCCATATTTAAAATAATATTTAATGAAATAATGATTAAACAAATATTTAAATTAATATTCTAATTTAATAAACTTAACAATCTAATATGACAAAGTATAATCTTAATGAAAAAGAAAATGGCGACATTGCCATCTATTTTTAAATCTAAATCTAAAAAGTAAAACTAAATATTAAAAAATGATCAAATACTCTAAATCTAAATAATAAATAATTTAAAAAATACACATCCATATTTACCATTGTATCTAAATATTAAAATTAAATATTAAATGAAATAATGATTTAGATCTTAATGGAAATGAAAATAAAATAATGATATATAGTACATATCTAATGAATCTATATTTCATAGATTTTAATCAATAAATGTATTTATAAATATATTTAAAAATCTAAATCTAAAAAAAATAAAAAATTATAACTAAAACTATAAGTTTAAACTGAAATATAATCTGAAAATGGCAGATTATAAAGATATGCAGTATATCATTTGTTTAAATCTATATTAAAACTATAAACATATCTAATAAATCTATATTAAAACTATAAACATATCTAATGAATCTATATTTCATAGATTTTAATCAATAAATATATTTCTAAATATATTTTCTAAAACATTGTCTTACATCTTTAATTTGTTTAAACTAAATAATCTAAAAATGACAAATTATATAGATATGTAGTATATCATTTGTTTAAAAAAATGATATACTACATATCTAATGAATCTATATTTCATAGATTTTAATCAATAGATGTATTTTTAAATATATTTAAAAATCTAAATCTAAAAAAAAAAAGAAAAACTATAATTAAAACTATAAGTTTAAACTAAAATATAATCTGAAAATGGCAGATTATAAAGATATGCAGTATATCATTTGTTTAAAAAAATGATATACTACATATCTAAATAATCTAAATCTAAATCCTTAATTTGTTTAAACTAAAATATAATCTGAAAATAACAGATTATATATATATGTAGTATATCATTTGTTTAAAAAAATGATATACTACATATATAATGAATCTATATTAAAACTATAATAAAGAAATACAAAATATACTACATAATAATGAATCTATGCTACAACATTGCCTTACAAAATATAATAGCAAAAAACTAACAATAACAATTATGTTCACTTTCAAATATTGTTGCTTGAAATGCTTGAAACTTGCTCTCCTCTTTGCTGCTTCAAAACTCTTCTACTTTGAATCCTCTCATCAAATCTGTATGGAAAACAAAAAGAAGGACAAAGCTCTCTTTATAAGCCTATATTGTCTCTTCATTTTCCTTTGAAACCCCTGCCTTTTCAGTTTCCCAACGAATTTAAATTAAAAATAAATGCATCTACGTTTTATTAAAAGTTTGTTTAATTAAAAAAATTTTAAAAATATTGATTGGGCGGGGTGGGGGCCGCCACGTCCCCTCACGTCCCCATACTGTGCACTTATTTTTTAAAGCAAGTTAAAAAAAATATATTAAATTTTTCATTGGGCGGGGTGGGGGCTGCCACGTCCCCTCACCTCCCCATACTCTGCTTGCGCATATATGCACGTCAGGCTGTCTGCAGCTGACGTGTGTGCATTGCAGACTGCAACGTATGCACAGCAGCTACAGACAGCCTGTCATGAAATACATGCGCGGGCAGCGTATGGGGAGGTGAGGGGATGTAGCAGCCCCCACCCCGCCCAATCAACATTTAATAATTGTTTTTTATTAATTTTGTTTTAATTTGGTTATGCCACTTGCCATTTGTTAATAATTTTTAATTTGTTATTAATTTTTCGATTATGCCACTTGCCATTTGTTATTAATTTTTCAATTTTTTAAATTTTATTTATTTTGGTTATTTTAAATCTGTTTTTTATTGTTATTTTAAATTCATTTTTTCTGGGCAATTTTTTTTTTTTTAATGCCATTTGGCATTATGTGCGGATTGTAACTGTAGGAATTTGAAGCACTTCTTTTTTATGTACACGGAATTTTCTTGAGAATATGCCCGTGCTGGGATTTTTGTTTGTGCTCCCATTGTAAGAATGCCTCTTGGCGTAATAAAGTTACATCGGTGGAGATATAAAAAATTTAGACCGATTAAATAAAAATGAAGACTCATCAGTATATGATATGTTATCAAAAGTCACTATGAAGTCGCTTATGGTGAAGTGAGAAACACTGATGGAGGGGCATTGCCGCAACCTGTGCTGATAGAAAATAATGATCAGAGATGCATCAATAAAGCTTAATTTTGGTTCAACCGATAAAATTAAAAACAAAGATAAGGATTTTAGATGATTAACAAGGGGGGTTATAATTGATACATCTATGTCGATGAAGCATATATCAAGATAACCAACTAATGAATTTTTTTGAAGGATATACCAATTGGATTGATACATTATGAAATAGCACCAATGAGAATATTTTTATCTGATTAGTTTGAAGACATCTATGGATATATATGAAAACAAATCATATCAGAAGTTTCAAAATTTGAAAAGAGGAAGGACATTGATTGCAAAGTACTAATGATCAATTCTCCACATGCACTAGTTTATGATCAAAGTAAATTTATTTTGGTGTAATTTCATTCAGTGCAGATATTTGAGATTTAGGAATCGAAATCAATTATAGATGAGGGCACATTCACTAGTTTGACACCATACAATTAATTTTCACTTGTTTTGATTATTTATAAAATTCTCTGATATTCCCTTAAAATCTTCAAAATTGAGAGTTCCAAGACAAGTTCTAAAAGAAAGACACAAAAGGCTGATGAAGAAAAGGGTAAGAAAAAACAAAAAACCCTAGGGGAAAGGAAATTATAGAAGGACATGATAGACCAAAATCAGAGGAGACTCATAGGAAATTGGAGAATCGATTCCACATCGAGTTCGAGATAAGAAATGTAATCCATGATGTTGACACCTACAAAAAGGCTGGTTACTCGGAGAATGTATATAAAGTTTATTAGTGGCTTGATAGAGCCTAATAATAGCTTTGTTAATTTTTGTTATGAAAATTTATACCCAAAAGACTAAATGAAAGGACATGCTCCTTTTCAAAGTAGGGTATATATGTTGATGTATTTTGAATGCAAAAAAAGAGATACTATAATCAGTTGTAAGACTTTATATTCTCAAGTAATACACAATTCCAATTTTCTTATTTGCATGTGTGTTGTGGATTATTTTATGTTGCAAATCAATTCTTTGTGATAATTATCCATGGTTGCTAATTTCTTGTCTAAGTCACTTTGTGAAGAAATTCTGTGTTGTTACATAGTTGGAACGTCAAGACACATTTGAGACTTATTTTTCCTGTTGTGTCTTGTCTAATTGGTCTTTCATAAGGAAAGTTAAATTCAATTAGACTAACTGTTAAAATAGTGTAAATTTAAATAGCATTGGAGGATAGGTAGTTAACACATCATTCTAAGGGATGGTTTAAAAATAGTCTTTTAGAGTTATATGTAGGGTTTGCAAGTAGATGACTCTATTTCCAAAATTATGTAAGGCACATGTCTGATATAAATTCATATATACACCTGATTTAATTAGGAGTAGAAGAAGTAAATGAAGTAGTAGTGAAATAAAATATAGAAAGAATCAAATATAGAAAAATATATACTAGAAGGATGTATAGAAGCAATCAGACATTAGGATAATTCAAAGTAGTAAAAGACTTAAAATAAGTTAAAGAAATAGAAGTAGATAATTAAAAACGGAGATAGCCAATAACAATAGAGAAAAGATACACAAGTGAATCTGATCAAAGACCTAATGTCATCTTGATAGATCACATAAAAATCAGTGTAGAAGATAACAATCAATCTACTATAAAAGGATTCAATTTGGAAATTAAGTAAAAGGTCCACCCACCTAGGTCCTATAGAGCCTAAAGTGTAGAGTAATTTAATCACTTTTGATTGATCCTATTCATTGGCCAAATCAAGAGGAAAGTTTGAAGATAGAATCAGGCATAATCTTAAAACTTTCCAATCTATTGATTTGGGAACCAACAGATTGGTGACTCTGCTAGGTATTTGACCAAAGAAAATTTCTAGAATCTTTGTTGTTATCACATCGGACCACTTGATATAGCCTCATCCGAGTCACACAACCAACAAATTGATGACTCCTCTGGGGAGTTGTTTCAAAAAATTATATTATGAATCTTTGGTGTCATAAGAAAAGTTCTCTGGTGGAAAATAGAACATAAAATATCAGTATAAATCATTCCTCACATTCAGGTGGTGACTCTAACAAAATAAACTTGACAATATAAGAATGATGAAATAATTTGTGAATCCAATAGACCTAATTCAAGACATTTGACTCTTAAATTCTCTAACGGTCAACCTTGTATGTATGGAAGAATTTGATTGACACGAGGTCCCTATAAAACATATAGAGTTGGATAATACTAGAAGTAGAACCATACAAAGAAAAGGGAAATTAAATAATTCAATTAAAGGCAGTACAATGGGATTTGAATATGAAAGGAGATTCTCTGAGATAGAGTTTGGGATGCCTAAGTATTATCCAAATGAGAATGGTTTTCATGTGCTAGGTGAGAGACCATCTGAAGAAGATATGATCTTGACCCATGTGAATTATGTAAATAAATATTGAATGCCTATTTATCCACCTAGTTTTGAAACTTCTAGAAAAAGTTCAGAACTTCAGAATGATGATCAAGAAAACTAAAAACTACAAGGTGCAACAATGCTTGAGAGAATAATTACTGGTCTTACAAATACCATTGAGGAATTACTGGTCATAGATCAAAATATTGAACTATCCCAAGAAATAAAGGGTATCCTTGGTCAATTGATCAAACCTATGACATAATAACACAATTCCCAAAGATCCAACCAAGGTGAAAGAACCTGTGAAGGCATGCAAGGAAAAAATGATCAAAATGGAAGGAGGGGAGTTAATCAGGATAAAATTAGAATCCACGACAATTCCTTGTATGAATATAACCAAGGTAAAATGATGAGATATCATCATCCACTGCACAATAGTAACTAATATCAGCAAGTAGGTAACCATCATACATGATATTATGACAAATTTGGGCACCAAACCCATCATCATAATTTCTAACCACACAATCCACCACCACCTCCTCCTAATTTTCAAAATTTCAATAATTATAATGGTCAATACAAATATATTCCATAAAACCACGAACCTCACTTTCAACTAGATCCTTTTGCATTTACAAGAGGCCCTATGAATATTAACAAATACAATCCATTAGATTTCACACTAATCCTTGGTGCTCCTCATGACACAAAGAATGAATGGAAGGTTGATATTCCTAAATTTGGAGGAAGTATTAAATAAAAGTCTAAAAGTAATATGAGATCATTTGAGAACACTATGGAGAATCATGAAGTACCCCATGAATATATTTACACAAATTTTTTGTGCAATCTCTGACTGATTATGCTAGAAAATGGTACAAAGGATTTCTTGATGCTTCAATCAGTAGATGGTTGGATTTAAGAAAAGATTTTCTTGAAGAATATGGTGACCATAATGACCCTTCATTTTATATATTTGAATTAACCAACATAAAAAAGGGATTCAATGAATTTGTAGCTGAATTCAATAAAAGGTTTCAGAAATTGTTAAATAGAGTCTCTCTGACTGAATCCTACTGATGAAATTTGTTTAGTGTTTTAGATGGATGCTTATGATAGCAAAACCAATTATGAGATCAAATCAAGAAATCCACAAAATTTATAGGATGCATGTAGAGTTGCAGTCACAATAGAAAATAAAAAAAATTATGTTGGTAAAGTGGGAAGGAGAGATGATGTCAAATTTCATAATCCTAGAGCTCCAAAACAAAATAAAGTGGAAGATAAATTGGATAAAGTCATAAGTGCCTTAAAAAACTTAACAACAAAGGTGAGTAAAATGATAAATCTTAGTTTGATTGAAATGATAGACCAAAATTCAATAGGAATCATAGAATGAGGTAACAAGATATTAAATATAACACAAGTTGGAAAAATGGGAAACTTGAGGTACCTAATCAAGATAAAGATACACCAGATCCTTTGAGTAGGAAAAATAATCACATCGTTAATTAGAACCCATGGTGTTTGGCTTGTAATATGACTCATTCTCCTCAATAATATGTGGTAGAACAATGTTTGCAAGAAGAAGATGAGGAAGACAATGAATATGATTCTGACCAATCTATTAGCATGTTGTTAGTGGAACCATTTAGGGTCACTGATGATTTTGATTCATTAGAGGAAGATTTTGATTCATTAGAGGATGATTATGAAAATTATGTCATCTCACAAAAATACAATCACCATTTCTATATGCTACATGTATTATGAGATAATGAGATAGATGTTTATATATTGAGAAGACCTACTAAAGAACAAAGGAGAGCTTTGACTAAAGTTTTTATAACCGATACTAAAAGTAATTACAATCTAAGAAATAGGACAATGAATGAAAACCAAGGAAAAGAGGAAAGGATTTTTGTGAAAGAAAACACTCAAAAATAAAAGGGTCTAGCAGTAGATAAAAATGATGATACAACCACGGTCAAAACAAGGTTTGATGATGCCAATCTTGTAAAAAAACCTAATGAAAAAACTGAACTAGTTAAACCTGGTAGTACCTGACATTGCCTTGTAGAAAATTTTGATTACCTTTGTGAATTTTTGGTCATGTTCTGTTGTTTGTGGTTTCTGTCTTAGTCTATGCTTTAGGGTTTTATTTGGTTGTAATATCTTTCAAAATAAACCCTAGGTTTATCTAATTCATCATTACTTTTGGGTCCATAAGGCAAAGGGGTCTTATGTCATGAAGATGGGTTGTCATTGTTATGCTAATATCTTATTTATTGTGTCGGATCAGCCTTTTTATTTTATATTCTATTTTTTATTTCCCTAAGAAAATGTGTATGTGGTTGATTGTTTTAAATTCCTAAGTCAAGGATTGTGTGGTTATATTTGGAGGGTCCCTTTATCTTTTCTAGTAGTGGGTTATGTGGTATATTTTGATTCACTCACAATCTCATGATGATGTCACAACTTGGACCTAGTTGATCATGGGATAGAGAGGAGGTGCCATCTTTCATGCTTTGGTTGGTCTTTGGTGTTACTTTTTACCTTATATTATGTTTGGAAATCCTTATGGTTAATTCTTGAGCTACTAAAGTTTCCCTCTTTTAGAACATGCAATAAATGAATGGTGATCTTTTGTTTAAAGGAAAATAGGTGTTTGGATTTTAACTCTCAGGTGAAATGAATTATGTTGGTTAGTGGGTAATGATCTAAAGAGATCAATGGCTCTCATGATACCATAATGAAAGTTGAATGACCTTTATTGACTGTCGAATGATGAGATGTTTCTATGTGTCTTGGCCCAGTGGATAACTGAGAAGTTATGACCAAGTGGTGGACAAATTTTGTAAAATGATTGATCAAGGGAATTACTTAAAGAATTTTAGTTTTTAGTTTTTGATTAAATTAATGTTGTCTAGCAGGCAACTAAAGTGCTCATCTTTTTGCACATGGTGATATTCAATGAATATTTTTCAAACTGCAAGAAAAGCTACTTAAACATTAATGGAAAGAGTTAAACAATTTACACAACAACATGGTAAGTTTTGAGAAGATCTAATAGTTGTTGTGATCCTACGATCAAAGTTGCAAGATCTTTAATGACCACGGTATTGCAATATGGTTCCATGTGTCCCAGTTAGCCATTTTTTGTGAAAGATAGGGTCTGATGATGAATTTTAAAGGGAAATGAATTGGAATTATTGTAATTTTTATTCCTAAGATCATATTACTAAGAGGGGGGTGTGAATTAGTAATCTACCAAGTAATCCAACTTTTTAACCTCTTAAACTTAAACCAACATTCACAAGATTAACCTTAATTGCAAAAAATAAAAATCGTAAATATGAAAATCTATCCATAAAGTTGACATAGATTTATATCATGGAAACCCAAATCAGGAGAAAACCATGGTGGGAATTCATATCCACTAAATGATGTACTCTTCTGAAGTACTCCCTGTTAGGAGCTTAACCCTATTAGGAGTTTACAACAACAATGTTAGATTCTAATTGATTAAGGGATTTTCCTTAGGCCTATTAGGACCTTTACCCTATTGGAAATATCCTTATTAGAGGAATTTGAACACTTGAAAAAGTGTCACCTCGCAAGAGGATTTACACAAAATATTTGTTAAGATATACTCGGTTAAGGGATTTCACCTGTGGGAATTGTTAGGAAACAACAAAAAGAATGATCTTTAGAAAAACACTACCTATGCTTGATTAGATCGACTAGAGTACACAATCTCTTCTCAACACACTTAACTCTTCCCTGGATTGATTGCAACTTGCACTTTACAACTACACTTTCCCAACACATGATCAACACATGAAATTTTTTAACTTCATCCATTATATATTGAAATTTTAAGTCCACCACCTTAATCAAGCTCTAAATTTGAAATAGATTTGAATTTCAAATATCCCACTCAGATCTAACTCACCACAAAAAAAAATTCAATGTACAAAAAAAATTTCCAAGACCGCATTGGCCAATACAATGATTTACATAAAATTTTGTGTCAATGGTCAAACACACTTTGACCAAACATATGCTTCCTCTAGAATATTCTCCACGTGCTAGCATCAAACAATGTGATTCCAGATCATCACCTCCAATCATGAAAAAATTTCACTCAATCATGACTAACTCAATCGATTCCACCAAAACCATAACAACGATCACTGATCAAATATTTGTCAACTGTCACTCAAGAAAACAAACACTATAACATGTTAAAAACTTTATCTCTTCTCGGTGATCACCTATCCTACACATTGGTCACTCAAATTAGTTGAGGTCATAACTGTAGCATATGAACATTGTTTCCTATCACATCTTCTAACTATGCCAAGAGACACAACAAAGATTTGACAATACATTTAAATCATTTATCACATGTCATTAACTATTCTAGCAGTTACACTATTAGACTTCAACCGATCACAAATTTTACATAAGATCACTTGAGCAGTCACGGTCATGCATTAGACATCTAGTGAAATTCCTAAGTCTCCCATAAAGATAGAAACAATTGAAATTCATTACAACCCTTCATTCATCACAACTATGCTTGGCAATGCACTAAGAACACAAGGTCAATAGTTGACATCAATGACCACATAGTAACTGATCATTTATAATCAAATATGTATCATGACATATCCAAAACTCACTTACCATCAGTACATTAGATAGGCCAATAGTATTGGTTTTCTAATGGGCACATTCTCCAAGTTAGAAGTCAATGTCAAATTGACTAATAAGAATTGTCCGATGGGCTAGCATGGAAAGATGAACAACCTATTTTAAAATGTATGTCAAACTCAGTCTACCTTATATAGTGAAGGGAAATTAGACTTAATGAAGCATGAAAGTCACAAGACAACAACTAAGGACTAAAAGTATAAGCCTGCAAGATGCTGCAACTTCACGAGTTTTAGAAATTAGTGGAAAACAAGTTTGCAGGGATGTGAATGGAATGTTAAAGGGGAATCCAGGAAAATTCATTTGATATGACATGCACAATAGTCTAAAAATCACTTACAAAAGGAAAATTTAGAAGATTTTTCTGCTCATAGAGGAATGATTATGAGTTTTTACATTGATGAAGGAAATTATGAAAGATTATAGCCATACACCAAAAATTTACCTGACATTCAATAAATTCTATAATTTTCAATCCCAAGAGATGTATGCATATATTGAATATTATAAGTAATTATTCTCACTAGTGTAAATTATCCAGAAATTAGCAAAATGAATGTTGTAGAGAATGTGAAATATTTGTGATACATTTGCAGGAGGAGTATTGGGATGCAATATAGGAGTTGAACACATAATTAGCCAGAGGGATATTCAAATGAAGGATCATAGACATAGGGATATTCAAATTTTAATGGAGTGGAATATTTACAATCCATAATTCTAACGCTCTCATACATCTTGGTGATGGCATTACAAAGAGAGATAGGATGAAGAAGAGGACGAGGAGACCTAAGATTCATGAGTGTTCCAATAGAAATGGGTTTTTGAATCCTTAAGAATCTAGAGAAGAGGATAGTGGGAATCCTGCATCATGGCCCTCTTTGTATCAATATCACTAAACAAGCGATATTGGCACAATTCCTCTAAGTGACCCAAAACCCAAATAAGGCAATGTTCCCTAGATCACCAACTTTCAAAGCCAAAATGCTTGACACTTATCAAAAGTGTGGAAGAAGGACTTGATTAAGGTTCTCACAACCCCAAAACCCCAAGGGTAACCTAATCACTAGGTTTCACCAATCCTCCAACACCAATTACCAAGGTTGGTCTCACAAGCAAATGACCCTCATTCACAAGAATACCCCCAAAGTGACATATAGAACCAGGGGTGACCTATGCTTGTAGGTATGGTATATTTAGGTCCCTATTGAATAGTTCCAATGGTTCTTTCACTCAAATGCAATCCATAAGACATGGTTTCTTCACAATCACAAGACTATGCTTGTAGCCTTTTTCATAAGGAATTTTGATCTCAAGTGAGATTCGTCCACATAACCCTATGAATTGGTTGGGGATTCAAACACCCTTTATGGCCTATGACCTTGGCCTCAAGCCCTAGAACTTTAAATTAAAAATAAGATAGAATGACACACCAAATTGCTCCATTGATTAGCCCTAATTAGGCCTCCATTTACACTACAAGTGTCCTTTAGATGCATCCAATGCACAGAATAAAGATTAGGTCATGTGAGGGTGTGCACAAATGACTCTTCCTTTGAGTTAGGGCTTCTATTCAATCCCAAAACAAAAATTATGACTGTTGTCCTAATTCTGGATAGGTGCATACATAAGGATATACACCTAGGGCATCACTTAATTTCCATTTCCCTGCAACTTGAAGAACCTATCTTGAAAAATCTTGAAGAGAATCCTAAAATAAATCTTTCCACCAAGAGCCATTAAATTCCCATGGTGGAAAGGAAAAATACACTTAATTTACTAAGAAACCCTGAATTAGGGCCTATAATCCAGGCAGTGAGTTTGAAAATGGGATAACTTTCAAACCAAGATCGATCAGCACATGAAACCAAGACCAAATAGAAGTAGATTCATGCCCCTAACTTTTGGTTTTAGACTCACACGCCCCTCTATTTGTACCTGACCATACACAGTGACTATTTCCTTCAGAATGCAAGAAAATGGTTACTTATATTGATTTTCAAATATCAAAGTACATCATCAACCTACCACCCACCTAAAATGGAAAATCTAGGCACTCCCAATGGTTACATG
Organism: Thuja plicata; assembly: GCA_018584345.1. NCBI lineage: Eukaryota > Viridiplantae > Streptophyta > Pinopsida > Cupressales > Cupressaceae > Thuja > Thuja plicata. The sequence continues at coordinate 352,530 of MU224986.1, forward strand.
ACAATTTTGAACCGACTTTACCATTTGGGAGTTGGTTTTTGAAAAGTTGTTAAGTTTGCTCAAAAGTTGCTTGACAACTTTTGAGCAACTTTTACATTTTTTACAATTTTGCAAATCTAATTTCCAAATTTGGTCAAGATGTTATTTAGGTGATCCCTAGTGGATCAAAACACTAAAAACTCAAAAATAAACTATTCCTAGGATTTGGGATCATTAATGACTCATAGTGACCCAAGGGATCATAATGTGCCAATCTTGGTACTATGGCCTTACATGGTGATCCAGTGTCTAAGCATTTGTAAAGGCCTCTTAGGACCTTCATAGAACCCCTAGGGTCCATAGGAATAGTTGGTTTAGTTTGGGTGCTCCTGCACCATACTCCCCATGAGATTTGAACTCAAGTTCCCACTTGAGGATAGCTAGTCAACAGTGGTTCCATGTTGTTGGATATGGTCCTTTGTCATCTAGGTAGCATCTATTGAAGGGATTCCTTTCCATTTTATTAAGTACTGCATGTACTTGTTGTTTCTTGTCTGCTTGAAAACTTTGGTTTCCAAAATGATGTCTAGTTCCACTTGCTTGCTTGGTGGGAGATCTATTACATAGTCTCCAACATCTTCAACTTGTGATCCCTACACATTGTCAATGTATGTAACACACTTGTAAGGGGTGAGGTCTGCAATAGTAAAAATGGGAGAAATCAGTAGGGTAGGAGGCAAGGAAATCTCATAAGCATTTTCACCCATCTTGGTGAGGATTGTGCAAGGGCCAGTCTTCTTCATGTGTAACTTGGAATATCTACCTTTAGGGAATCTCTCCTTCCTTTGGTATGCCCATACCTTATCTCCAACTTTGAAATGAACTTCTCTTCTCCTCTTGTCTACTTGTGCTTTGTATTTCATAGTTGATTATTGTAGTGATTCTTTTACCTCTGTCTACACTTTAGAGATTAGTTTGGCTAACTCCTCTCCTTGTGCACTCACTCTTAAATCAGATGATAATTCTACTAAATCTAATGGACCTTTAGGATGAAGTCCATACACTGTTAGAAATGGTGTCTTTCCAGTGGATCTATTCATGGAGGCATTGAATGCAAATTCTTCCTGAAGTAGGATCATGTCCCAACTTTGTGTATACTATTTGGTTAAGCATCTCAAGAGATTACCAAGTGATCTATTTACCACCTCTATTTCCCCATATATTTGAGGTTGGTATGCTGAACTATAAGTCAGATTTGTGCCCAACTTTTTGAAGAGTTTCCTCCAAAAGTGACCCTAAAATTTTACATCTCTATCAGACACTATTGTTTGTGGTAGGCCATGTATCGTAACCACTTCCTTAAAAAATAGGTGTGCTATATGAGAGGCATCATTTATGCTCTTGCAAGGAACAAAGTGCACCATTTTACTAAATCTGTCCACTATTACAAAAACACTATCATAACCCTACTTTGTCCTTGGCAAACCCATAACAAAATCCATAGAAATTGATTCCCATGGCCTAGAGGGAACTGGTAGGGGTTGATACAATCCTTGGTTAGTGGATACACCCTTTTCTTTCTGGAAAATAGTACAAGACTCCAAAAATTTCTTGATTTCATTCCCCATCTTTGGCCAAAAATAACTTCTTTTTACTAATTCAGTGGTCTTATCTATGCCAAAATGTCCTCCTAAGCCACCACAATGTTTCTCCTTGATAATGTTTGTTCTCATGGAACATTTAGGGATGCACAATTGTGCTCCTTTAAACAATAATCCATTCTGAATCAGAAAATCAGGAAATTCAGTATGGTATTTGCCAACCATTTTAGTGCATACCTCAAAAGCTTCTCCAAATTCTATATCATCAGCATATAGGTGTTTTAGGGAGTCAATCCCTACACTCTGAAGTTGAACTTCCTCAACTAATCCAATCCTTCTACTTAGGGAATCAGCCACTTTGTTGGCCACTCCTTTTTTTGTGTTTTATGTTGAAGGTATATGCTTGCATCTGCTCCATCCACTTAATGTGTTTGGCTCCAAGCTTCTCCTGACTATTTAGAAAACTCAAAGCATGGTTATCAGTATAAATAATGAATTCTTTAGGGATTAAATATTGTCTCCACTTTTTCAAGGCTTGCACCATTGCATAAATCTCTAAATCATAATTAGACTACCTCTTCTTGGCATCATTCAATTTTTCTTAGAAAAATGCTATAGCCTTACCTTCTTGGCTCAAGACTGCCCCTATGGCCAAGTTGCTTGCATCAAGTTCAATAGTGAATACTTTTCTGAAATCAGGGAGTACCAAGATTGGGTATTGTTCCACTCTATTCTTGAGACATTGGAAAGCATCTTCTACCTCCTTATTCCACTCAAATCTACTCTTGTTTCCACCTTTTATTGTGTCCAACACAGGAGCACACACACGGCTAAAATTCTTAATGAACTTTCTATAAAAAGTTGCTAAACCATGAAAGCTTCTAACATCACCTTGGTTCTTTGGTGGAGGCTAGTTGACTATTGCTGCAACCTTCTCTGGATCCATTTTGAGAGTGCCTTGGGAGATGACAAAACCTAGGAAGATGAGTTCATTTTTCATAAACATACATTTTTCCAAGTTAATCACTAACTTGTGTTGATGGAGTCTTCTTAGAACCTATCCAACATGATCAAGATGTTCCTCTTTGCTATGACTATAAATCAGAATGTCATCCAAATATATGACCACAAATCTACCAATAAAATCAATAAATACCTCATTCATTAACCTCGTGAATGTACTAGGTGCATTGCTCAAGACAAAAGGCATAACAAGCCATTCAAAAAAACCTTCAGTTTTCTTAAACACTGTCTTCCATTCATCTTTAGGCTTAATCCTGATTTGATGATATCCTAATTTTAAATCAATCTTAGTGAAGTAACAAGTGGTGCCTATTTTGTCCAGAAGGTCTTCCATTCTTGGGATTGGAAATCTATATCTTATTGTTATCTTGTTTAATGCTCTGCTGTCAGTACACAGTCTCCATTTTCCATCCTTTTTAGGGGCTAAAACTAAAGGGACAGCACATGGACTGAGACTCTTTTGGATGAGTCCCTTCTCTGGTAGTTCATTCACTTGTCTTGCTATCTCAGCATGCTACACTGGAATCATCTTGTATGGGGCGTTGTTGGGAAAAGAGGATCCAGGTATCAAGTCAATTTGATGACTAATATCTCTCAAGGGAGGGAGGGTTGTGGGTAGGTCACTAGCAGTGACATCACTATATTTTGTGAGTAACTTCTGAACTTCATTTGTTATAGGATCATCCTTAACAAATCTTACATTATCCTTAGGCTTGGATATTAAGACATATGCTTTAGTTTCAGTTTCTTTCAAAACTTTTAAAATTTCTTTCTCCCCCATGGCTATGACAGTTGGTTCTTTCTCAGTCTTGTTATCAGGAAGGGATTTCATGGTGAATGTTTTCCCATCCTTGGTGATAGAGTAGGTATTTTTTCTACAATGGTGTGTGACATAAACATCATACTACCAAGGCCTGCCTAAAAGGATGTGGGAGGTGTATGAGTTAATTTTGGCCTTCTAAATCAACCACACACTTCAACATAGTCATTCTTCATCAAGAACAAACAAAACTGAACATGAGTTATTCAGCCTGCCTGCCTCCATGATTCGACCTGTTGCCTTCTATCTAGATGGAGTTTTTAAATTTGCTCTCAGGATGAGGGCCTCACAACTATGGACCATCTAAGAACGAAGGATTTTTAAACATGATAAATGATATGCAAATGCAAAGATTATGCTAGAAATTGAAATATGAATGATAAACTAAA
>MU224986.1:356768-371850 GCA_018584345.1 Thuja plicata
TTTTTATGTGTCTCAGCTAAAGAGGGTGAATTTAATTTAATTAAAGTGCTAGGACTTTATTGATTAAATTAATTCGATCATAGGATTTGTTTAGCCAAGTAGGTATTTAGGAATTAAATGTGATGTATGATTGATACAGATTTAGGATTTTCTATATTTGACACTCAGGTCGAGTAGAGTCAGTGAAAACTCAGAATTGCCTAGTACAATAGGACTTTGATGATTCAGAAGAACGACAAATGCAACAAAATTGGTTAGAGTTGCAAGATGCCAATTTTGGGGTGTTACAGGAGGCATCCATTTCAACAATATCACAAAGAACTTTATCTTTAAAATATTCTATTGAAAACTCCATCCATGCTTGTTCAATGACTAGAATTTGCTGGCCCTTTGTTAACCAAGACACATGGTAAGGAAAAGGATGGGGCTTCTTAGGAAGATTTAGTTTTTGAACCATTTCACAAGACACTAAATTCTCAGTTGAACCAGAATCAATAAGTAAGTTGCATACCTTCCCATTGCATTTGATCTTTGTCATAAAGAGGTTCTTTCTTTGAGGAGGTTATTAGCTTTGTGGAACTTGGAGGAAGACTTTTCTCATCATCAAGAATTGTCCTTCCTCTAGTTCTAAGTCCCTTGTATTGTCCTCTTTCTTGTCCTCTTCAATGAGTTATGCTCTCCTTTCTCCTTGGTTTTTATTGTTCCTCTTCTCAGGGCATCTTCCTGCATGGTGTCCTAATTGATTGTAGTATTAACACCTCAATGGTCCATTTCCCCTACCAGTGTTTTTCCTTCCCCTATTTAAGGGTCTTCTCCCTCTATGGTTTCCTCTTGAGTTTGAATCATTGTTCTCTTTATCTCCTTGGCCAGGGGTCCTGTTTCTATTACAACTGTATTTCCCTCTATTCCAAGAGGTTCCTCTTCCTCTAAAATTCTTCCCACTATCATTATTCTTTCCCTTTCCAAACTCTTTCTTTCTCTTCCACTTTTCCTCTACCTTGAGTTCCATTTGATAGCACTTGTTCACTGAGGTAGGGAAATGTAGGCTGAGTTCCTCCTGAATGGATACTTTCAGACCATTCAAATATCTTGCCAACTTTTCTTCTTCATATTCTACCACATTTGTCTTCATACACAACTTTAGGAACTCCGTGGTGTATGAGCCTACATCCATATCTTTTTTCTTTAGGATTTTTTTCCTTCTATGGAGTTGTACCCCATAGTCCTTAGGCACATAAGTCTCCTTGAAAAATGCAATCATCTTGTTCCATGAAGAGATCATGCTCTTCCCATTCTTCACCCTCTCTATTTGGATGAAGTTCCACCAAGTTAGGGTTGCTCCCTTCAACTTGGATCTATCCATCTTCACTCTCTGCTTCTCAAGGATGTCATCACACTCAAAGAAGATAGTTAGGGCCTCTATCCAATCCAAGGCCACATCTGCATTCATCTTTCCACTAAAAGTTGATAGATCCAACTTTACCTCCATGGTTATTCTCCCCATAGATTTCAAGGCATCTAGAAGGGGTCTCTGGTCTGTAGGAATGTTCTCATCCTGATCAGGGGTGTCCTCATCTGACTCACTCCCATCTTCATCACCAGAGGCAAATTCTTTACCCCTTTCTACCTTGGTCTCCAACTCTTATTATCTCCTTGTCAAGGCTGCATTTTCTTCCCTTTTTTCTCTCACCATCTTTGCCAATTCAATGTTTGTACCCCTTGAAGGAATATCCTTATCCTTGGGAGCAGACATAGCTCTGATACCACTTGATGCAAAGTGGGCAACTGGAAGCCTCTAAGTGACCCAAATAAGGAAATGTTCCCTAGATCACCAAATTTCAAAGACAAAAAGCTTGACACTTATCACAAGTGTGGAAGAAGGACTTGATTAAGGTTCTCACAACCCCAAAACCCCAAGGGTAACCTAGTCACTAGGTTTCACCAATCCTCCAACACAAACTACCAAGGTTGGTCTCACAAGCAAATGACCCTCATTCACAAGAATAGCCCAAAAGTGACATATAGGACCAGGGGTGACCTATTCTTGTAGGTATGGTCTATTTATGTCCCTATTGAATAGTTCCAATGGTTCTTTCATTCAAATGCAATCCATAAGACATGGTTGCTTCACAATCACAAGACTATGCTTATAGCCTTTTTCAGAAGGAATTTTGATCTCAAGTGATATTATTCCATATAACCCTATGAATTGGTTGGGGATTCAGACACCCTTTATGGCCTATGACCTTGGACACAAGCCCTATAACTTGAAATTAAAAATAAGATAGAATGACACACCAAATTGCTCCATCGATTAGCCCTAATTAGGCCTCCATTTACACTACAAGTGTCCTTTAGATCCATCCAATTCCCAAAATGAAGATTGGGTCATGTGAGGGTGTGCACAAATGACTCTTCCTCTAACTTAGGGCTTCTTTTACATACCCAAACAAAAATTATGACTACTATCCTAATTATGGATAGGTACATACATAAGGATATACACCTAGGGCATCACTTCATTTCCATTTCCCTGCAACTTGAAGAACCTATCTTGAAAAATATTGAAGAGAATCCTAAAAACAATCTTTCCACCAAGGGCCATTAAATTCCCATGGTAGAAAGGAGAAATACATTTAATTTACTAAGAAGCCCTGAATTAGGGCCTATAATCCAGGCAGTGAGTTTGAAAATGGGATAACTTTCAAACCAAGATCGATCAGCACATGAAACCAAGACCAATGGAATTAGATTCATGCCCCTAACTTTTTGTTTTAGACTCACATGCCCCTCTATCCATACCCAATTGTACGCGGTGACTGTTTCCTTCAGAATGCAAGAAAATGGTTACTTTTATTGATTTTCAAATATCAAAGTACATCATCAACATACCACCCACCTGAAAGGGCTAATATAGGCACTCCCAATGGTTACATGACAAGTTTGAACTGACTTTACCATTTGGGAGTTGGTTTTTGAAAAGTTGTTAAGTTTGCTCAAAAGTTGCTTGACAACTTTTGAGCAAATTTTACATTTTTTGCAATTTTGCAAATCTAATGAACAAATTTGGTCAAGATGTTATTTAGGTGATCCCTAGTGGATAAAAACACTAAAAACTCAAAAATAAACTATTCCTAGGATTTGGGATCATTAATGACTCATAGTGACCCAAGGGCTCATAATGTGCCAATCTTGGTACTATGGCCTTTCATGGTGATGCGGTGTCTAATCCTAATGTCTAAGCATTTGTAAAGGCCTCTTAGGACCTTGAGAGAACCCCTAGGGTCCATAGGAATAGTTGGTTCAGTTTAGGTGCTCCTACACCATTTACAATCGACAATTCTAACACTCTCATACATCTCAGTGATGGCATTACAAAGAGAGATAGGATGAAGAAGAGGACAAGGAAACCTAAGATTCGTGAGTGTTCCAACAGAAATGGGTTTTTGAATCCTTAAGAATCTAGAGAAGAGGATAGTGGTAATCCTTCATCATGGCCCTCTTTGTATCAATATCACTAAACAAGCGATATTGGCACGATTCCTGAATATGTTAGTTTTGTTGGGAGATACTCTGACTTCTTCGTGAACTAACAGTTGCAGTGTCAAGCATGGTTAGCAGGTAACAAGATTTTCTAGGAGATAGCAGATAAATTTAGGGAATATTTTGTTTATGGAAAAAAGGGAATTTTTATTTTATGAGGGAATCCTTTTGTAAACAATAACTATTTGTCAAATGAAAATGTGACATGTGTCATCTTTGGCCCAAAGCTTGTTTTCTCCCTAAATCTATAAAGGAAATTCATGGCTGTGAGATAAGGCTTCCAATTTATTAATGGTACTAGTAGCAAGTCTAGGTGAGAGGGAGAATATTATAAATCTAATTATAGAGCAATAGATGAAATTTTAGTGTCAAGTTTTAGATAGGGCCTAGAATGAATGAAATTGTATTTTTCTTTATGATAGAAATAGCATTAGAGTTCAATGGAAATATATTTCATACCCATTTCTTCTGTGTATAATGTTTCCATAATTTGAATGAAATGAATCAAGGGTTTTTCTCATTCAATGCACTATTGTGGTGTATGTAATTTAATTATTCATGCTTTGATCTAATGGGTCAATTAAATTCTTGAATAAAATTACAAATGGGTAGGGCTTGTGCAGAGATTCTAATAAGTATTTTGGGTTGAGATTTATTGATTGGATATACTGTAAGGCAATATTATCCAAAATCTTGTTCTATAGTCAAGATCTATTATATTTCAATATTATGTCTCATAATTTCTAGTATCTAATGGAACAAGGAACTGATCATAGCTTGTAATTGTTTTACTATTGGTATTATGTTCATTTTGCTTGGCTTTCTACAAAAAATTATTAAATCATCCTTAGTATTTATATTTTATGTATGCTGTTGTTATCTCATGCTCCAAATAGGTAGAGGATCACATGGAATTAGCCATTTCATAGCATTCTCCCTATTTATTGAGCCCTTCTTCTTTATGTTAGTTTTATTTACAAGAATAGTGTAGGAGTGGTAAATACACTAAGGAATCGCCCTCACAGGTTTTGCAAAGCTTAAAGTGTAGAAGTGTAATAAGATTTAAAGTCTTTCAGGTAAAAGGAGTTCTCAGAATTTTGCAAAGATTATGGCATAGAAATTTCATATTCTTCACCATATTATCCACATGGGAATGGACAAGCAGAATCTAGTAATAAAAATAGCTGAAGATAATATTCTTACTTTTGGTCTGCTTCTCCCAAAGGTTATTATGTATTCTTGTACGTATTTGTCAAATACCTCATCGCCAGAAAGAGCCACTATTGGAACCTCAAAATTGTTTACATAAATTGGATCATACATAAAACTATAAGAAATTACCTAGTGAGCCCCATCAATCATCACCAATCTTTTTTTTTGAATCTATCATAGTTTTCATATAAATATTTCATCACAATGGTAGCCCAAATAGAGTGGCCATCCTAACCCATTTGATTTACTTTTTAGCACATTATGAATGTTGTGAAGCATATTTAATCTAAGATCTCAATTATAGGAAGAAAGACATGGTGGAAAGGAAACTTTCATGTTTTATATTCATATTGGCATTAGAATCAATGAGCTTCATCGATGAAAGTATGGTAAAAATGGCCAAATTGAATAGAGGAGTATGTTGCACAATATCGACATGAGAAGATTACACTCATACTAATGAAAAGGTAATCAACAAGAGGATTCTGGGTTATATCAAAAATAAAAAGAACAAAAGTATAATAGGATGAGATCATGTACTATGTATGGACATATACTTTACCGATAAGGATTCATCAATATAGATTAGCACTAGCGGGAGGAAGAAAGAAGTCAATTACGATAAAGAATTAAATGTCACTAAGGATATAGGAAAATTGCATTAGAGAGAGAATACATATATCTGTATAGTCAGAAAATAGAAGCACTTCCATGGTAGACTAGTTTATCCTTCTGAGTAAGTGGTTTGGGGTCATGTCAAGTGCCTTGAATGGGTTCCTAATTTAGACCTGGCTTTCCCCCTGTTTTGCCCCATTTTCCACCTCTCTCCAGCCAATTTTTGGCATTTTGGACTACAAATTTGAGATCTTTAACCTCAGGGTCAAGGTCAACCTTTTGGGTCTATGTCAACCTTGACCCTGACCTAGGTCAAGGTTGACCTTTCCCCTGACCTAGGTCAAGGTCAACCTCGACCTTGACCCAGGGTCTAGATTTCAAGATCTCACAATTTCTGGATGTCGGTCTTTGAAAAAGTTAATTCCCACTTCTGAATCGACTGTTTTGGGTTACGAAGCGATGATCCCTAAATTATATTTAATATAGGTCCTCTCCTAGGGGTAAAGGCTTTAATAGGAATTTTATTCTCCTGTTTCGGCCTCCTTAGAATATTGTACCCTAATTTCATATAAAAGGAGGTTTTTCTCCTCTCATTTTCTCTAAGTCCTCTATCTAAGCCTAGTCATCATTGAGAAATTGAAAAGAATTATCAAGAAAAGTTCAAGCAAGCTAAGGAGAAATATTTGAAGCAAGCATCTATCCATCATCAAGCATTCAAGAATTCATCAAAGAGATACATGGGAGGCCATTGAAGGATTCAAGCTACCTAGTGCCCTTTTTGGTGATCTCTACATCCACCTTCTTCCAAGCCTCTTCATATTCAAGAACCCATTCAAGATTTGGTGTTGGAGATTTAAAAGAAATTGATTAAAGATATCCTACATTCTAAATTCTAGATCCATTGGTGCATACATACTCGTGGATTCAAGAATTCGAATCCTCCACAAGGAATTTTACATGAGCAAGGTGAATTGTTTCATTTACTTTGTTTACTTCTGCAATTTCAATTATATCTTTGAGGTTAATTCCAAAATCAGGGTTTGACCAAGGAAAACCCCTTCCCCCCAATAAAAAAATCTCTTTTCCTTGCAGATATAGGTTCGGGACTATGGATTTGAACTCAGATCTGGTTACCCTTTTTAGCAAACTATCAGGATCTAAAAACACATTTTCTGTCGAGGCAACACAGGTCAGGGTCGAGATTACTGGGTCAGGGGTGACATTTGTGGGTCAAGGTTGACCTTTTTCTCAAGACAGTGTTGGATCGGAAAAATATTTCTGGGTTTTGTTTGTCTCTATGTTTCTGTTCCGAATCATACTTCAGATTTTTGAGAAACTGAGTACAGACCTCAGAAAAGAACATTCTTCAGATCTGCAATACTCTAAGGTTGGTACTTCCTCTCATCCTTTTCAATTACATCAATATATCATATCTCCTTAATCATAAAATATAATTTAATATCTTCTTCCTTACTCTCATTTCCAAATGGTTGATTCATTTGTGCATTGATCCTTCTTTTGGGTTAATCAACTTGGATCTTTCATTTGTGCATTTGGGGATAAAAGAGGAACATATTATCTTCCTTCCCCTATATTATTAATCACATTACAATACACATACATAAATTACAATTAAATTTAAAGGTTAAGGAAATACAACACATTTCAAACCTAACTAAGCAATCAAATATACATTCACCAATTTTCTTCCTTTACATTTTGGTGAACCCGCGATAAATAACTCTTTCTTTTTGGTGTTAGATTTACATGTTTATGCTAGATATTGAATGTTCTTTCAATTACATTTAAATTTAATAAATCAAAATCTTATGTTAGTTCATTTACATTGCATTGGTGTATGAGCTTTACCACTTCTAGTCCTACATATAGTATCCTGGTTAGAAGAAGTTGTATACTTATGGGTTCCTTTGATCCTAAATCTTCCTCTCCTTTCCTTAGGAGCCCAGATGATAATTTGATAACTCATGGTTCCAATCCTTCTATGGAGCATAAATCTTCTCACTCATCTCATGATGAGGATGATGCCTTAAGAGTTCCTCCTGAACAAGTGCAAAAACTCTCAACCGAACTTGATAAAATGGGAAATTAGCTTATCCAAGAAAACCATAATCAAGATTCTATCCAAGCTATAGAGGATATTAATAAATTCCTCCATGATAATGATCAAGGTGTTAACTTCTTGCATGGTCTTACTCATCTTATGCATTCAAATGTTAAACCTTTAGCTCAAGAGGCTCAGGAGTTAGGATATACACCTCCTATCACTAGTCAAGGACCTTCTTCCATTCCTAGCATTCCTACTTATACTCCTCCTTTGATGACTACATCTCTCCTAATTGAATCTATTCCTGTGAGTGCACCACCGGTATCTCTACCTACCTCACAGCCTCCATACCATAGTTTACCTTTTACTTATTCTAATCCCCTTCCAACTGTGGTTCCTAATGTTCCACCAGTTGTGTCTTCTATTCCTACTACTTCCTACACATTTCCTAGTGTTCCTAACATGTGTATGCCACCTATTTCCTCTAATGATTCCACAATTATTAGTTTGGCTCAAATGTGTCATCTTTACAACAAAAACTTGCATCCTTAACCCAATCCAGGTTTAGCATTCCTACATGTGACATGGGTAGTCCTTTGTCCTTAGACATCATTCGTGCTACTGTCCCTCAATAAGACGATATGCCTTGTCTTGAGAATTACAATAGTAAAGGCAATCCTGTCACTCATGTTAAAACATTTCAAATCCTTTGTAGTGATTATGCTCATGACCATAGGATTTTAGCTAAATTGTTTGCCAGAACTTTTCATGATAAGGCTTTGCAATGGTATTGTTCTTTACCTCCTTATTAAATTGATTCTTTTCCTAAACTTACTGATGCCTTTACCCAACAATTTCAAAATAACATTGTCCACAAGTTTCCTTAACTGATTTAATGCATTGTAAACAAAACATTAAGGAAAATTTGTCTGATTTCATTGGTAGATTTAAGCATTTGTATGCTCAGATTTCTTATCATGTTCCTGATATTGATATTCAACACATGTTTATTTTTTTAATTTACAAAAGGGTATTAGAGATAAGATTTTGCTTACTGAATTTACGTCTTTTCAACAACTTTGTGCAACACTTCACCATTATCAATTACAAGTGATTCAATTTGAGAGCAACACTCCAATAGCCCCTATTCCAGTTGATAACAGTGACACTGCTCCTAATCCTAATAAGTTTTAGAAACCTAACAACTATGTAAAGAATTAATAAACAGACAAATGTGGTTGTTGATCAAGTTGATGTTACATCTAATAATATCACTTCTGCATCCACTGCTTTCTGTATGAATCGTACATTTACTCCTCTCTCTAAAAATTTGCATTCTATAATGAGTAGGTTGTTAAGTGCTAATATGATTACCTTTCCTCCTATTAGACTTCTTCTCTCTACCATGATAGCATCCAAATCCTTTGATTCTAAATATTTTTGTCAATACCATCGCTAGAATGGCCATGATATTGAAAAATGTTATTCTCTAAAGTATAAAATTCAACATTTAATTGATTCTAAGGCTTTGTCTGTTGATAATTTTGATGGTATTGGAAATAAATTTGTTTCTCCTCCTAATCAAAACCTTCAAATCTATACAAATCCTTTACCTACTCATGATACTAATACCATAGCTCAACCATCTTCTATGGATATTATTTATGATTCAAAGATGGATGATCTTAATCACATTGTTAATCATGTGGAGTGTGTTGTTTTGTCTCAACCTACTCATAAAAATCCTTCACCTATACTTCAACTTTGAGTTCCACATAAACCTCAAAAACAAACTAAGGGTAAGCGACCTAGGGAACTTTTAATCACCTTTGATGATTCTGAAATGATTGAAGCTCCTGATGGTCCCCTTTATATCTATGCTAGGGTTGCTAAGATACCTACTTTTGGTTGTCTTATTGATCCCACATCTTTAATAAATTTCATTACTGAGGAAAATATTTTTATGAAAATATTACAACGTGATTGCTATGATCCATTTGATGCATGGATCCAAACTTGTAATGGTTTTCTTTATCCTACACTTGGTTCTATCAACTTACCGGTTGAACTTTTTGGTAAAGTTGTAGATAATACCTTCATTGTTATTCCTACTTGTGATCAATTTCAAATCAAATTTGGTTTACCTTGGATAACTGCTATGCATGCTATCTCTTTTCCTATTCATAAATGTCTTAAGTTCATTCATAATGGAGAAGTCAAAATGATTAATCATAGTTTGTATCAACCTTCTAGGCCTAAATATTGTGCTACTCTTGATTTCATTTGGCCTTCATTACCTAACTCATGTCCTCCTCACTCTGATCATCTCTTTCTCTCATACCAAGCTTACAAACATCACAAAATTATTTAGTTAAGCATGCCTCAGATAGATCTCAACTGTGGTCATTTGCCTACTCCTTCCATACCTCCTTTAGCCATTACTTCTAATTCTAATAATCAAACTTCTACTATTTCATTACAACCCATTGAAAATCTTCTTATAGAACCTGTGAAGAAATCTGTAGTTATTCCTCCTAGTTCTCAAAATGTGTTAAACAAAGAAAACACAATAAATCTGCTAATGAACATTGTAATAAGTGTAGAGCTAATGTTAGGGCCCGTGCTTCTCTTCTTTGAAACTCTTTACCTACTTTTGACCAACCTATTCCTGATGTGTCGAAAGAAGTCAGTATTCATAATGATGTTAAGATGAATGAGTATAATGATCCTATTCACATCTTAGATCCCATTTCAGTTAATCTTGATGAGGAAGACACTCTCGATGATCCTATTGATGTTAGTGATGAATATGAGACCATTGATCTTGATATTGATTTACCTCATATTCCTTAAACTCAATTAACAATTACACCTAGTATTGAGCAACGCGATTCTCAAGAGGATCCTTGTTTGGAACTGGCTATCATTCCTGCTGTATTGGATATAGTCCCTCTTGCAATTTTCCCACCTTCCCTAACTAATATAAACCAAGATAGGGAGAGTAGGTGATGCGCCTAATTGGCATATCCTTCATGGTATCCCTTTTTGTGTTTACATGTTGTATTGTGCTTCTCCCGTAATGTGTTTTCTAAATTTTTGTTAGATTCTTTTATATGACCCTTGTTACTTTGTTGGTGCAAGGTGATAAAAGACTCAAAACTGTTCTACAATTCCTCTATATGTATCTCTATTCTACTATATGTTGTCTTCATGTTATGTTATACTAGTGCTATTTTTCATAAATTTTTCCCTTGTATAGTCTTCTTGGATCTGCGACATGGTAGCACTGATTCTTTTTGGTCTCCAGGTTGTGGTCTGAAAATATTCTTCTTCGTAACTCTTAATTTTTCTTTCCTCCATTGTGATTGTAGTTCTACTTTCTTTGGGGAATGATGTCAATTCATTTGCAATAATATCATATCTATATATGCACATTATTTCTTTTGATCATACTTACCCCATAGTATGTAGATCTATTATGTGTTCTTTTGTATGTTTATGTTTATTTCCCTTGATTTGTCTTCATTTGGGGGCATCTTGTAGTGGAAATGTAATCTGTAGAGTTGTTTATGTTTCTGTTAAAACCATTGCTCATATTAAAGTGTTAGAAGTGACTTTAACATGGGGTAATACACTCTACTTACTTTCTGCACACACACACACACTCAAAAAAATTTCAAACACTAAAATTTTTTTCCCTTTATGGATTAAAAACTAATCCTTAAAGCATGAACATTTTACTTTTTAGGATCTCTTGATCCCTCCAGTTTAAACTTACATGGATCTCTTGATTCCTCTAGTTTTCAATGTTTTTATCCCTTAAGGTTGGAAGGTGTCCTTAAGAACGGATCTCCCTGATGGGTTGACTAGTGAGTAGCCACATTCACTAGGCGGTTCAACTCCATCTTTCTAGTTACGTTGTTTACTTGTGTGGTTCACAATGGGATATAAGTTCTCATTGGGAAAGATAATTACACACACTCTCTCTCTCTCTCATTAACTATTGATGTCTCTCTTATCATGATCTTAGGGTTGATAAAGACTTAAGTCCCTTGGGGGCTTGAGGATTTATTTGTCCCTTTTTTATTCCAATAAGATTGTTTGTTCTTTATGATCTCCTTTACCAAGAGTTTGTGTCGAGTCCATACTCTTGCTAAAGTGGGGGCTAAATGTATAGTTGGAAAATGGAAGCACTTCCATGGTAGACTGGTTTAGCCTTCCCAGTAAGTGGTTTGGGGTCATGTCAAGCGCCTTAAATGGGTTCCTGATTTAGACCTGGATTTTCCCCTGTTCTGCCCCATTTTCCACCTCTCTCTAGCCAATTTTTGGCATTCTAGACTGCAGATTTGAGATCTTTGACCTTAGGGTCAAGGTTGACCTTTTGGTTCTATTTCAACCTTGACCTTGACCTAGGTCAAGGTTGACCTCACTCCTAACCTAGGTCAAGGTTGACCTCGACCTTGACCCAGGGTCCAGATTTCAGGATCTCACAGTTTCCAGATGTCGGTCTTTGAAAAATTTAGTTCCTCCTTCTGGGTCAGCTGTTTTGGGTTCCGAATAAATGATCCCTAAATTATATTTAATATAGGTCCTCTCCTATGGGTAAAGGCTTTAATAGGAATTTAATTCTCCTATATCAGCCTCCTTAGAATATTGTGCCCTAATTTCATATAAAAGGAGGTTTTTCTCCTCTCATTTTCTCTAAGTCCTCTATCCAAGCCTAAGCATCATTTAGCAATTGAAAAGCATTATCAAGAAAAGTTCAAGAAAGCTAAGGAGAAATATTTGAAGCAAGCATCTATCCATCATCAAACATTCAATCATTCATCAAAGAGATCCATGGGAGGTCATTGAAGGATTCAAGCTACATAGTGCCCTTTTTGGTGATCTCTCCATCCACCTTCTTCCAAGCCTCTTCATATTCAAGAACCCATTCAAGATTTGATGTCAGAGATCTACAAGAAATTGATTGAAGACATCCTAAATTATAAATTATAGATCCATTGGCTCATACATACTTGTGGATTCAAGGATTTGAATCCTCCATAAGGACTTTTACATGAGCAAGGTGAATTGTTTCATTTACTTTGTTTACTTCTGCAATTTCAATTATATATTTGAGATTAATTCCAAATCTGGGGTTTTACCAAGGAAAACCCCTTCCCCCCAAAAAAACAAATCTCTTTTTCTTTCAGATACAGGTTCGGGACTGTGGATTTGAACTCAGATCTGGTTACCCTTTTCAGCGAACTATCGGGATCTGAAAATAGATTTTCTGTCGAGGCAGCATAGGTCAGGGTTGAGATTATTGGGTCAGGGGTGAAATTTGTGGGTCAGGGTCAACCTTTTTCTCAAGATGGTTTCAGATTGGAAAAATATTTTTTCATTTTGTTCGTCTCTACATTTCTGTTCCGGATCATACTTTAGATTTTCCAGAAACTGAGTACATACCTGAGAAAACAACATTCTTTAGATCTGCAATACTCTGAGGTTGGTACTTACTCTCATCCTTTTCAATTACAGAAATATATCATATCTCCATAATCATAAAACATAATTTAATATCTTCTTCCTTACTCTCATTTCCAAATGGTTGATTCATTTGTGCATTAATCCTTCTTTTGGGTTAATCAACTTGGGTCTTTCATTTGTGCATTTGGGGATAAACGAGGAACATCTTATCTTCCTTCCCCCTATATGCTTAATCACATTACAATACACATACATAAATTAAAATTAAATGTAAAGGATAAAGAAATACAACACATTTAAAAACTAATTAACCAATCAAATATACATTCACCAATTTTCTTCCTTTACAATATCATATCGACGAGAAATGTAACAAGGGCTTAGCAAAAAAACTTATGTCAGAAAAGATTACACTATCAGACAAGAGAAACTGATCGACCTTGATAATGAAGTGTTATGTCAGTAAAGTTAATAAATTTGCATCACTAGAGATATAAAAATGTTACACCGATTGAAGAAAAATGAAGACTCGTCACTATAGGATACGTTATCAGAATTCACTAAGAATTTTCTTCCAATGAAGTTAGAAACACTGATGGAGGGGCATCAACGCAAGCTATTCCAATAGAAACTAATGATTAGATGCATTGGTAAAGCTTCATTTTGGTTCAACCAATATAATTCATAACAAAGATAAGGATTTTAAATGATTAACAAGGGGGGTTATGACTGGTAGAGCTATGGCGATGAAGCATATATGGAGATAAGAAATTGATGAAATTTTTCAAAGGATATACAAATTAGATTGATACATTATGAAATAGAACCAATGGGAATATTTTTATTGGAGTAGTTCAAAGACAACTATTCCAATATGTACAAAATATTATATCAGAAGTTTCAAAATTCAAAAAGAGGAAGGACATTGATTGTAGATTATTATTGATCAATTCTCCACATGAACCAGTTTATGATCGAAGTAAATTGCTTTTAGTGTAGTTACATTAAATGAAGAGTGTTGGATATTTAGGAATCAAAATAAAATATAAACAAGGGAACATTCACTAGTTCAAAACCATAAAATTAAGTCTCCCTTGTTGTGATTCTTTACATAATTCTCTACATATTCCCTTTAAATATCCATAATGAAGAGTTCGAGTAAAATTCTAAAAGAAAGACATAAAAGGCCAATGAAGAGAGGGGCAATAAAGAACAACATACCCTAGGGGAAATGAAATTAGAGTAGGATATGATGGAGCATAAATGGAGGAGACACATAGGTAACTGGAGAATCTATTCCATATTGAGTTTGAGAGAAGAAATGTCATCCATTATTCTAACACCTACAAAATTGTTGGTTACTCCGAGCATATTTCTAAATATTATTTGTGGCTTGATAGAGCGTAAAATATGTTGATGTATTTTGAAAACCAAAAAAGAGAAATACTATAATTAGTTGTAAGACTTTATATTCTCAAGTAATACAAAAATCTAGTTTCCTTATTTGCATGTGTGTTATGGATTATTTGATGTTTCAAATCATTTCTCTATTGTAATTATCTATGGTTTATAATTTCCACTCTAAGTCACCATGCAAATAAATTATGTGTTGTTACATAGTTGGAACATCAAGACACATCTGAGATTCATTTTCCTGTTGTTTGTTGTCTAATTGGTCTTTCATAAGGAAAGTAAATTCAATTAGACTAATTGTAAGAATAGTATACCCTTATATATCATTGGAGGTTGGGCAGTTGACAGATCCATCCAAGGGAGGGTTTAAAAATTACCTTTGAGATTTATATGTAGGGTTTGCAAGAGGATAACTCTATTGCCAAATAAAGTAAGGCATTGGTCTAATATAAATTAATCCATACACCAAATTTAATTAGGAGTAGAATAAGTA
Source organism: Thuja plicata (assembly GCA_018584345.1). Taxonomy (NCBI): domain Eukaryota; kingdom Viridiplantae; phylum Streptophyta; class Pinopsida; order Cupressales; family Cupressaceae; genus Thuja; species Thuja plicata. The sequence goes on from MU224986.1 coordinate 371,582, forward strand.
AATGAAGTAGTAGTGAAAGAAAATATAGAATCAATCAGATACTAGTGTAGACACCCTAAAATGGACAGGCTTGTGACTTTACATTAAAAACACTAAGTTTCATCTATTAATTAATGGTTTTTTAATCATTAATTAAATCATATATTTTCTTCTAAATTCATTCCCCAAATCATCTAATCAAATTCCCAAAATTAATTAAATAATTAATCTTATTTAATTAAATAGCTTTAATTGATTAATTATCATTAAATTAATTAATTAAACTCAAT
>MU224986.1:386577-416610 GCA_018584345.1 Thuja plicata
AATTCCTATATAATAAACCCTTCATAACCATTTGAAGGGTCCAAGATTTCAAGCTCTCGTGCGCCATTACTCCGTCAGTTTGGTTCTAGCATTCAAGCCATCTTGTGACCACACACACACATTTCAAATTGTCAAATTCTCGAAGCTTCTCAAGTCATAGATGTTGCCCCGCCAATGCTGAGCATCAAGAATAGCGTTTTAGAAGGAGTAGAGAGAAACAATAGAAGCTTCAAGTATCGTGGGGTTTGTGTTTATTCGTCTTCCTTTCTCTTGCTTGTACATTTTATTGCTCATGTTTCTGTTATTCATTTGGTAGTCATTATATACCTGATTTACATTCATTTGTGAAACCTTTTCTACTAACCCTCACCTTTGGAAATTTGTGGGAATCGAAGAGAGAGGCGTACAACTAGAATGATAGATAGAAGCAATCAAACACTAGGAGAATTCAAAGAAGTAAAAAAAAAAAACATAAAATCAGTCAAAGAAATAGCAGTAGATAATTAAAGATACAGATAGTCAGTTTCAGTAGAGAAGAGATACACAAGTGAATCTGATCCAAGACCTTATGTCAACTTGATAGATCACATAGAAATAAAAGTAGAAGATAACAATCAATATTCTATAAAAGGATTAAATTTGGAAATTGAAGAATTGGTCCACCTACCTAGGTCCTCTAGAGCCTGAAATGTAGAGGAATTCAATCAATTTTGATTGATCATGTTCATTGGTTAGATCAAGATGAAAGTTTGAACATAGAATCATGCATAATATTAGAACTTTGCAATCTGTTGATTTTGAACCATCAAAGAGGAAAATAAACAAACTAAAGGAGGCAATTAAAAAAGACAGATGAAAGGAAATTATCTCCAATACTTCAAAAACTCACATGATAGGGTGGGTCTAGAGGAGAAAAGTTACAACCTAAATAACCAAGCATAGCCTCACAAAAAGAAAGTGAACCATCATAGATATTAATAAGGATATAGAGCCATAACAACTGCATAAGCGATCCAACTAGACAAAAATAAAAATCCATTGTGTCCATGCCTGAGCACACACAAGGCCTCTGGTAGGTAAAATTAGAAAACCAAATGGTGCAGGTGCACCTAGGTAGGGATAGAAAGGTACCTAGGGCTTCTATTTTGTTTTTGTCTTGTAGTGGTCCTAGCCAAACCAATAGTGCAATAAGGGGTCTAAACAAGTCCTAGTGTGAAGTGTGTGAGTTTAGGATGCCTTAATAGGTCCTTAGTGATCTTATGTGAAAGATTGTCCACATTAGGTCAAATAGGGTGTTTTTATGCATTATGATGTCAAATTGGACAAGTAAGGGACTTAAGGTCCCATTTCAATGTTCTAACACCTTAGATAGGAATTTGGTTAAGTTTTGTGGAATTATGACCAAGTTTGGATAGCAAATCCAAAAATATGTAAAAGTTGTCAATGTTGTCATTGACAACATTTGTTGCATGATTTCAACTTTGAGAAAATGGTTTCATAACTGTTTGAAACTATTGATTTTGTGTCTTGGTCAAATACTTAAGGCTATCCTCGACCTTTTGAAAGGGTTGGCTTATTTTTGTAAGTGTGTGTACGGACTAGGTAATAGAAAGAATAGTCACAGTTATTGTTTTTCTGAGCAATTAGTGTTTTAATGGATTGAATTAAGTACTTTAATCCATGGAAGTGTTAGAGTAGGTGTTTTTAAGTTTCTGTGTGGTGTTGGATTTCCATTTTGTAAGTTTTTCGTTAGTCTTGTAAATTATTTTGTGTTATGTCCACTCGCTGGTTTGAAATAGGCAACTAGTGAAGATGGGGTCATAGATCCTCTTCCCACTGTGGAATCTACATGGGCCTTTGGGATTATGGAGTTGAGTCCATGTACATATTGTATAGTGAAGGAGGGTCCCTAGAAAGAATGGGAGCTAATTTTGATGTGATTCCCTAAGCGAGCCAGAGTTGCATGGCTAGGGATCACATGAAGCTGCAGAGCTAATGGAATGGACTGAAAGCATTAATTGCTTCAATAATTGATAATGGAGAGGTAGAGTGGTTTGTGGAGGAGCCCCAAATTGAAAGAGAACATTGGGTGAAGATTTTAGTGTTCCAAGAACAAGTTATTTTGTGCAGACAAACTTAAGGCTTAGAAATCTTGATTTCTAGGCATGGTTTTAGGAGACATTGTACAGACACTTTGGAGCAACAAGACCTAGAAAATATTTAGTGTCTTGATAAAGGGTATCAGTATCCAGTGTTGTTTTTCCAGCTTGTTAAGGAGTTTTACAAGTTAGTGAAGAAAAATAGCGTAATTAGGCCTAGTGCTTATAGCCCTATTTTGGGTGAATTTGGCTTTGTTCTTGGAACTCGTTTAGGGGTTCAGTGTAAAGGAAGTTTGTGGACATTGGGTTAGATCCAATTAAACATATAGTGGACTACCTCTCCATATGGAAGATTTATTGATCAGTTTGGATCAATTTGTGAAGATGGGCAAGAAGAGCACCATGGCTAGGTGTTGAAATCTTTTGATTTTTTTATTGTGTACTTAAGCTGAAATTGTGTGGGATCTTGAGAGAGGGATCGTTGTAGGTTAGGGTTAGTGAAGAAACCTACTTAGGATATAGAAGAGGCCTATTTAATACCCTAGTGGAGGATAGGGTAGGCGAGCAAGGCTTGTTGTTACATCAGAGTGGTATCAGAGCAAGTTAAAGACTTGGGAAGTTAGTGTATGTCTACAACTATTGGTGAATCAGTAGCAGATTCAAGGATGGTGACTAATGCATAATTATATAAGGATATTGATTTGAAAAAGGAGAAGAACAGACTCCTTGAAGAATTCTTAGAAGGAATTAAGATAAGGCTAGAAGAAGTTGCAAATGTAGCAGCTAGAAACAAGGAAGTTGAAAGTAGTGATAGGGGTAAAAAAGGTGGCTGAAGAAGACCTTATCCCTGAACCAGACCCTATCTTGAATGAATAGCCATTTTTGAAATCCATAAAAGCCCTAGGAGGAAAGGCATTGGAAGGAATACCACTATTTAGTGGAAATATGGACATTGAGGCAGTGATGGATTAGATTGAAGGAAGGAGAACCATTTCGAGTGTGAAGGGGTGACAGAGGCAAAAAAATAAAGGTGGCCAAATCAAGACTCAGACGGTCAGCCCTAACATGGTGTAAATACATTCAAGATGAGAGGGTTAGATTGGGTAAGAAACCCATAGCCAATTGGAATGCAATGGTGACCAAGCTAAAGGAGAATTATCTGCCAAAGGACTATGAGATCTAAATTCATAGGAAAAGATAGAATTTGAAGCAAAAAGATTTGGATGTGGCCTCATATATAGAGGAAATCTAAATATTGTGTCTTAGGTCTAGGGAACAAGAAGAGGAGTCAATCAAAGTTTCTAGGTACCTGGGTGGATTGAAATGGAACATCCAAGAAGAGATTAGTCTATGGACACCTACCACAACTCAGAGGTGTCATCAACTAGCCCTAAGAGTGGAATAAAAGAATAGGTAGAAGGGTGATTCTAACTTTAAGAATAATAGAGGTAGAGGAAGAGACCAAAGGGGTCAAAGAGGAGGCTATCAAGGTAGAGGCAGTGAGAAAATGACACAAGGGGAGAACAAGCTAATAGAGCACAATACTGAAAGCACTCCAAGAGGAGGCTATAGCAGAGGTAGGGGTAATCAAGGAGGTCCTAATAGAGGAGGAGGCTGTAGAAGTAAATCATACTTTGCAAGTATGAAGTGTTACAAATGTGGTCAATTAGGCCACCCAGCATATAGATGTCCTGACAAGCCTAGTGCATCAAATAGTGATAAAAGAATAGCATATGCCCATGAAGACACTTCATGTGTCAAAGCTCTTGAGATTGACCATCTAGACTCGGAGATGGGTGAGAACTTAATGTTTAGAATGGTATTGATAAGACAATGAAGTAAGGATGAACCCAAGAATAGGAGGGATTTGTTTAGGATAAGATGCAAGATCCTTGGAAAAGTTTGTAAGGTGATAGTGGACTCTGGTTCCACTGATAATATCATCTCAGAGGAAGCAGTCAACAAACTCAAGTTTTCCAAAGTACCCCATGTAAATCCCTATAAGGTGACATGGCTCAACAAAGGCCAAAGTGTATTGGTAAATGAGCAGACATGGGTTGAATTCTCCATAGCAGGGTATAAGTATAAACTCTTGTGTGACATCCTACCAATGTATACTTGTCATTTTATGTTAGGAAGACCTTGGCAATTTGACAATGGGGCAGTATACGATGGGAAGGAGAATTCTATAACATTCAAGAAAGGAGGCAAAACTTTCAAGATTCAGTCTTTGCTAGAAAAGGAAGAGCCACAGTCCAAGACTCCTAATGTTATGTTGTGTAATGGAAAGGAGTTTGTGAGGGATATCAAGGATGATGAGAATGAAGGGTATTCCATTGTGCTAAGACCGAAGGATGAAGAAAATCCAGTCAAGGATCCATTACCATCATAGATACAAGTATTGCTTGAGAAGTATAAAGACATAGTGAGTGATGGAACTCATACAACCTTACCTCCTAGAAGGGTAATATGTCATCAGATAGACGTTGTCCTTGGTGCATCTTTTCCTAATAAGGAAACTTATAAGCTAACCCCTGATCAGAACTTGTAAGTGGCAAGGTAGGTATAAGAACTCTTGGATCAAGTCTTGATCAAGAAGAGTATAAGCCCATGTGTAGTCCCAGTTGTGTTGGCATGGACAAGAAGGGAGGAAAATGGAGACTTTGCATAGATTCAATGGCTATAAAAAGAATCACGATAAGGTATAGGTTCCCCATACCTAGGATTGAGGATCTCATGGATTGCCTTGGAGGGGAAATGTACTTTACCAAGTTGGATTTGAAGAGTGGTTATGACCAAATCAGGGTGAAAGAAGGGGATGAATGGAAAATGGCATTCAAGACCACAAATGGTTATATAAATGGCTTGTGATGCCATTTGGCCTCACAAATGCTCTGAGCACATTCATGAGGCTCATGAATGAAGTGCTCAAGGACTTCACGGGAAAGTTTTTAGTTGTATATCTTGACGATAAACTTATATTTATCAAGACAAAGGAGGAGCATATCAATCATGTAGAGGTAGTGTTGCAGAGATTGCATGAAGAGAAGCTGGCTATCAATCTTGAAAAATGTGAGTTCTTCAAGAAAGAACTAGTATACTTGGGCTTTGTAGTGTCCAAAGGGTCTTTGAAGATGGATCAAGACAAATTTGTAGCCATCCTAAACTGGCCACCACCTACCATAGCCACTGAGGTAAGAATTTCCCATGGCTTATCCCGATTTTATAGGAAATTTATCAGGAACTTTAGTGGTATTTATGCTCCTTTATTAGATACCATCAAGGGTGGGGTGGAAGCTAAGTTTAGGTGGACCTTAGAAGTAGGAAAATCCTTTGAGATGTTGAAGAAACAAGTAGCCACTCAACCTATCCTACAATTGCCTAGTTTTGATAAATTGTTTCCTATTGAATGTGATGCAAGTGGGATGGTTGTAGGGGTGTGTTGAGTCAAGAAGGAAGGCCAGTGGTCTTCTTTAGTGAGAAACTAAATGAATCTAAGAAGAAATATTCTTATGACATAAAACTATATGGCTTATTTCAATCCCTTAGAAAATGGAGGCATTATCTATTGCCCAAAGAGTTTGTTGTGTTTACTAACAACCAAGCCCTTAGTTAGATTAATACTCAGGAGAAACTAAGAGATAGGCATTTGAAATAGATGGAGTATTTACAAGAATTTACATTTCCAATAAAGCACAAGAAATGGCAGCTCAACAAGGTTGCAGATGCTCTAAGTAGGAGGTTTTTAAAAGTCCAAGAAGTCCATTTAAATAGCATTGGAATTGATAGTTTCAGAGATCTCTACAAGGAAGATGAGGACTTTGGGGAAGCATACAAGGTGTGTGTGGATTTTCAGAACCATTTCCATAGCAAGTTTTTATATTTTACTTTGCAGAATGGATTGTTATTTAAGGGTAGCTAGTTATGTGTGCCAAGAGGTTCTATGAGAATGAATCCCATACAGGAGAAACACAATGGGTGTTTGAGTGGTCACTTTGGTATGAATAAAACCTTGGAGCTTGTGCAAAGGTTCTACCATTGGCCAAAGTTGGTCAGAGATGTGACCAAATATGTGTAGCAGTGTGTCATATGCATGAAAACCAAAGGAGGAATAAGAAATGAAGGTTTATATCAACCTTTAACAGTCCCTAATAGGCCATGGGAGTGTGTGAGAATGGACTTCATAGTAGGTCTACCCAAAACTAAGAAAGGATATGACAAAATTTATGTAGTGGTTGACAGATTTATCATTTCATACCCTACAAGACTATTAATGATGCTAGCCACATATTCTATTTGTTCTTTAAGGAGATTGTGAGAATCCATGTTCTTCCCATAAGTATAGTATCAAATAGGGATGTGAAGTTTATGAGCCATTTTTGGAGAACAATGTGGACTAGATTGGGTACCTATCTTTCTTTTGGTTCAGCCTACCATCCTTAGATAGATGGCCAAACTAAGGTGGTCAATAGAGTGTTGGGTAACCTATTGAGGTGCCTAACCATGAAGTATGGTCAGAATTGGGATGTGATAATTCCCCAAGCCGAGTATGCATGCAATGACAGTAAGAACATAATGAAAAGGAGAAGCCCATTTGAGGTAGTTTATGGGATGCACCCAATAGGTGTGTGTGAGCTTAGGGATCTTGGAGGCATAGAATACAAGAGTGGTCATGCTGAGAAATTCACTCAAACCATGAAGGAGATCCAAGAACTGGTAAAGCAGACAATCCAAGATAGTCAACAAAATTTGAAGGCCAAAGTTGATGAAAAGAGGAGAGACATTTAGTTTGAGATAGGTGACTATGTGATGGTTCATTTGAACAAATCTCAGTTACAAAAGGGTATCCCTACTAAACTTTAGATGAAGAGGGTGGGACGTTGCAAGATCCTAGCCAAATATGGGCCTAATGCATATAAAATAGACCTACCTTCAAATTTGAGCATATCTTCGGTGCTCAATGTACAAGACTTGATCCCATTCAAAAGGAAGATAGAAGAGAAGGGTCAAAGTAGTCAAGGGGTAAGTGGTGATGTTAAGGCTACTGTATTACCTCCTAAGTCATAGTTGGAAGCTGACAGAGTTATAGACTCAATAGTCAAGAAGACTACAAGGCACAAGGTGTACATGGAACACCTCATCAAGTGGACAAATAGGCTTGGCTCAAAGGCCTCATGGATTGCAGAAGCAGAAGTCAAAAATGTGGCATCTCTGAAGATTTGTTGTCCACAAGAGTGACATAACTTCCCTTTGTTGGGGAGTATGGTGCAGGAGCACCTAGGTAGGGCTAGAAAGGTACCTAGGGCTTCTTTTTTTTTTTGTGTCTTGTAGTGGTCCTAGCCAAACCACTAGTGCAATAAGTGGACTAAATAAGTCCTAGGGTGAAGTGTGTGAGTTTAGGATGCCTTAATAGGTCCTTAGTGATCTTATGTGAAAGATTGTCCACATTAGGTCAAATAGGGTGTTTTATGCATTATGATGTCAAATTGGAAAAGTAAGGAAATTAAGGTCCTATTTCAATGTTCTAAAACCTTAGATAGGCATTTGGTTAAGTTTGGTGGACTGATGACCAAGTATGGATAGCAAATCCAAAAATATGTAAAAGTTGTCAATGTTGTCATTAACAACATTGACAATAATTGTTGCATGATTGCAACTTCAAGCAATTGGTTTCATAACTATCTGAAACTGTTGAGTTTGTGTCTTGTTCAAATACTTAAGGCTATCCTCAACCTTTTGAAAGGGTTGTCTTATTTTTGTAAGTGTGTGTACGGACTGGGTAATAGAAACAACAATCACAGTTATTGTTTTTCTGAGCAATTGGTGTTTTAATGGATTGAATTAAGTACTTTAATCCATGGAAGTGTTAGAGTAGGTATTTTTAAGTTTATGTGTGGTGTTGGATTTACATTTTTTAAGTTTTTTGTTAGTCTTGTAAATTATTTTGTGTTATGTCCAGTCGCTGGTCTAAACCAGGCAACTGGTGAAGATGGGGTCATAGATATTCATCCCACCGTGGAACCTGCACAGTCCTTTGGGATTAGGGAGATGACTCCATTTACATATTTATAGTGAAGGATGGGCCCTGAAAATCATGGGAGCTAATTTTGATGTGATGCCCTAGGTGAGCCAGAGTTGCATGGCTAGGGATCACAGGAAGCTGCCGAGCTAATGGAAGGGATTGAAAGCATTCATTGCTTCAATCAGTGATTGTGGAGAGGTAGAGTGGTGTGTGGAGGAGCTCAAAAATGAAATAGAATATTGGGTGAAGAATCTAGTGTGCCAAGAACAAGTTCTTTTGTGCAGACATACATAAGGCTTAGAAACCCTGATTTCTAGGCATGGTTTTAGGAGACACTGTACGTACACTTTGGAGAAACAAGACCTAGAAAATATTTAGTGTCTTGATAAAGGGTATCAGTATCTAGTGTTTTTTTTTCCAACTTGTTAAGGAGTTTTACAAGTTATTGCAGAAAAAGAGCCTAATAAGGCCTAATGCTTGTAGCCATATTTTGGGTGAATTTGGCATTGTTCTTGGAACTCATTTAGGGGTTCAGTGTAAAGGAAGTTTGTAGACATTGGATTAGATCCAATTAACCATCTAGTAGACTACCTCTCCAAATGGAAGAGTTATTGATCATTTTGGATCAAATTGTGAAGATGGGCAAGAAGAGCACCATGGCTAGGTGTTGAAGTCTTTTGATTTTCTTATTGGTGTACTCAAGCTGAAATTGTGTGGGATCTTGAGAGAGGGATCCTTTTAGGTTAGGGTTAGTGAAGAACCCTAATTAGGATAGAGAAGAGGCCTATTGAAGACCCTATTGGAGGATAGGGTAGGTGATCAAGGATTTTTGTTACATCACCAAACCGCACTACCAAAATCCCACCACAAAACCTTGTGAACCCCCGCAATGAATGGGATTCCCAAAGAAAAAGCATGGAAAACACAAAAACCATCATTAGAACCATAATAGGAAATCACCACCCAAGCCCCCAAAGGCTTGGTAGGAACTAGGTCACCTCCCAACACTATGCCAGAGAAGAGAACCAGGACAAAACAAAATAAAATGCCCTTAAATACACAACTTCCATGCTTAAATTTTCATAGAAGGATACCTCTACACATAGATCTCCCACATACACTCTCTAATCGGCCTTGGTGTTGCCAAAAAACTGCACCAACACCAAGCACCAAAGGAGAAAAGGCCCACAACCAAGTGTCTTCCAAAAGAGAGGTCAAAATTAGAAAAATGAAATGGGGGGAGAAGATTAAAACAACATACATACATCCTCCCTCCATAGAATCATCAAAACCAGAAACTTTTCCAAACATCGTTCAAAAGGAGGTTGAGACAATAGAAAGCACTACCAAATGAAACCCTAGAGTCTATAGACAACTCCATAGAGATTATCCCACCAATCAACAAACCAAACAACAAAGGGTCAAAATATTGTACATCCATAAGATCACTCCAAAGGAAAACATGAAGAGCTCGAGAAGTATCCCAAGCACCACCCTTACCACACTCACCACATAGAATGTGGGCCAAAGCCATGATAGGAGCCTGAAGCATAGTCAAATAGATGAAATAAACAATATTTGAAATATATCTAAGATCCTCTCACAAAGAGGACAAGGAAAAATTCAAGGAAACTATACTTCCTTCCACCATAATGCCAATGACATCAAGGAGCTCGAACACACCTCAAGCGTAATATAGACAAACATGCGCCAAGGCAATACACGTGTTATCACAAAGAGATCCAAGGATAGTCATTGCAGTGAGAGGGAATGAAGAAAAATAACTGACCCTTGAAACAACAACACTTCCCAAACCCAACATGCAGAAACCAAGCTCAATGTAGCTACAGGTGGGTCTTCATCATCCTCAAAGGATTCATCAACCTTGTCTACAAAACTATAAACCCTAGCCACAAACCTCCCTTGCACAATCCAAGTCAATGCCAATCTATTTTATTATATTATTATTATATTACATGACACACACACACACATATTGTAATGTTATCTTTTATCTTTAGTTTGAATATTTTGATTGAGAATATTTATTATATGTTTAAAATAGTACTTCTATTCATTTTTTCTTAAATGAAATTTTATTGTTAATCTAATATTTCATGTGTGTCGTTCGATTTGGAAGGATATTCTAACAAATTTTGTAGTTCAAATTTTCCACATATATAAGATAATGTATTAGTTAATAAAATGATGGAAACAATAGAAAAGAGAATACATCTAAACGAGTATGGTGGTTACATTTGATATAATCTATTAAATCGTCCACAAATGTAAAATTTACCCAATCATATTATTGAGAGATTAAAATTTTGATAAATCAAATATCTAAAAACATAATATAATTACACTCAATTGATTGAATTCAACTCTCTTAGTAAAAAATTAAAAATAAAATTACTTTTATTTTCATCATGAAAATTCTTAGATCATGTAAACATCATGAAGGATTCACTTAAAGTGAACCTGATTTATATCACATGCGTTCATGGCATACTAAAGAATAAACCATTTTTTTTAAAATATTGGCCCAAACTCCTTTTTTGTCACACTCCTCTAATACCCAACCAATACGGTAGATACCCATTTTCCTCTATAAACCATCTTAATCCCCCCCATTACCCCCCGTCTTACCCTTGTCCCACGCCGCCAATATAGGCAATATATTTCCCTATTTTTGCACATTGTAAACCCCTCAATATGAACACATGAGATATGGTATTTCCCCATGAATTAAGCCCATATGAAAACATACATACACATGTACACACATGCACACACATATTAAATCCAAATTTAAAAGATGTTAACTATATACCTCTCTATTATGCCATGTTCACCAAAATCATTTTTCAAAAGTGGGTCCAGAAAGGAGTGGCATTTTTCAATGAGGAGTACAAGAAAAAGGAAAGAAAAGAAGCTGATACAAAATTTCATGTATGACATGTTCGATTCGGAAGGATATTGTAACAAATTTTGTAGTTCAATTTCATCGCGTATGTAAGAAAATGTATTGGTTTACAAACAAAATGAAAACAATTGAAAGGAGAGCATACATCTAAATTATGAGTATGTTTGTCATGTTAGATCTAATTTATTAAAATCATCCACGAATTAAGTTTGACCAAATTGTATCTTTTAGAGATTTGAATCTTGATGAATGACATATTAAAAAAAATAACATTACCCTCACCAATTAAACTCAATTAAATAAATTAGAACCTTTCACATTATTAATAAATGATTGGAAAGAGAGTATACATTTAAATTAATATAGTGGTGCTCCTATGCAATCCTTTGGGCGATGCCAATGACACAGTGGCTCTAGTCGGTAGAGAGATTCTCTCTCTCGCCCCCCAAGCCAGAAAACCCCTCCATGTCGTCGGTCTCCCCATCTTTCGTAGACTTCAACTCGTCGCCACGATTCCCCTTCTGCTTGGGGATTTCAGCCAGCACCCCATTGGCCACCAACCACCACCTCTAGTTGGTCACCAGATGGAACCACATGATGCACTACATGAAAAGATCTCCCTCAACTCTCTTTGGCAATTTCACCTCGTAGAGATGATAAGGAGGAGGATGAAGAAACTGCAGATAGACGGACTCTCCCAGACCCTGAACCTTCTCTGATTGTTGGATGGGGAGACATGAATGACAAGCAAGACCCTCTGCCTTTCTCTGCCACTGCTTTGGCCGCTTGAGGGACTGTCTTTTTATTTGCTTTCTATTTGGTAGTTTATGGGCAATGCCCATTTGACATTCTGTTTAAACTATGGTTAAGTTTGAAAGTTGAATGGTTTTCCTCTCAAACTCCTTTATGTTACTGTTGAACTTTTCGATGATTAATTAAAATATTTAGAACCATCTTCACACACACACACACCATATTTGATCTAATTTATTAAATTGAATCACGAATTCAACTTTACTTAATCACATTTTTAACGATTTTGAACCTTGATAGATTTATGATAAATTAAAATTTTAATATTACCCTTACCAATTACTTTCAATTGATTGAATTACAACCACACATTATTAATAAAAAAAAAAAAACTAAAATTACTTAAAATTTCATCATATACAAATCTTTATATATTGTATAATCCAAATCTAAAAGATGTGAACTACATAGTTCACAATTATGCTCACCAAAATCACTTCTGAAAGTGGGTCCAAAAAACTGTCGTACGTTTGTGTGGGGAGGGATAAAGGAAATCAGGTATTGTCCCCCACTCCAAAATCTGATATGTATCTGAAGTTACAATAATTGTTAACTACTGGTAATTGGGTCCTTTCTAAAATGGGGCCACAATGATAAAAACAAATCATTATAATTCATCAGAGAGAGATCATCCACTGTCAAATCTATGGAAGGAATTGAATTGGGAAAATTTGTGTCTTTTCATATTCAAATTTGTAATCATAATTCTTGTGTGGAGAGACTGTTTGAGGAATAAAACGACGTAATATGTGAAGCTTTTAAGGCTTTCAAATTAATCATTCTAATGTTATAATCATTTGATGTGTTGGTGAAGGTCATAACAGATTTTTGGTATATTTTGCGCAGAGATCAATTCCTACAAAACTGAGAGATTGTCACCTCAAACCTAGTTCAAAGTGCAAATAACTTTCTATTTTTCTTTTATGCATTATAAAGTCATACTGTGTTTGTATTTGTCGACCTCGCTGATGGCTCATGGATGTACCCTTTGTCTACTTCTAAACTCTTTCAATATCATATCGAGATTTAAGCCAATCAAGTCTTACAACATATCTCTCAAGTATGAATGCAATTGTTATTTCATTATTTTTTTATTTGACTTATTTTTGAAATTTAGCTTATTTTAAATCTATTTTGTTTATCATTTTCATTGGGGAACAAGTTTTGTGAGTGCAATGACCCCGCATCATTATGTATAAGACTAAATTCACCTTCATTTTGTATTTTATAATGTGGGGTCATTATATTAAAAAAATCTATCTTTTATAAAAATCGTAAGGAAAATAAATATTTGAAATTTAAATATATTATAAAAATTAGTTGAAGTAAAATATATACATTAATATTACCATTACCATTTTTTATCTAGTGTTTTTAGAATCATTTTTTTATTAGAGAGGGAGAAAAACTTATGTTTAGGTAAAATTTGTTATATGTTTTGCTAAAAAAGATAGAACCTCCATTTGTATATTACTACCATATCGGCTTTTTTTGGTATAGTATTCTACACATTTATCTTATCACTTTATGTTACTCTATATAGATGTTCTATATCGATAATTTTAGCCTTATTTTCAATGCATTGGCTAAACCTTATTCTAAGTCCTTCATTTTCATATTTTAAATTGACTACTTTAGAACAATAATAGGTCCAGTCCTATATATCTTTAACTCATTGGATTAGATCACACTATTGGCCATATTCCTCAGAGAATACCATGCTACAATCTATTCCTTCAAGTTTGGATTTCCAATAATCTCACTTCCTAGCTCAAATTTCATAGGAATATAGTCATTGCCTATTAGCATACATACACTAACGACCCCCAAGTCGTGGGCATTTAAATACTCCATCCTATATCATTTTTAAATAGACTGATTAGAATATTGAATCCATATCTAGTTGTAAAAAATAATTCAATCTAAGTCTTATCTCGAATAAATTTCAATTTCATCAATTTCATTCTTTTTTGGGTGTCTTTTATGTTTTCATGTCACACAAGGATTGACCATCATCAAATAAATACAACTTTCTTCCCTCTTCCTATAAAAATCCCCATATTCAATTTTTAGTACTAGTAATTTCTCAAAAATAGGCAGTTACACAAGCAATTAAATGTTGGAAGCCATTTATAGTAGAGTATTAGACCATATCAACTATAGGACACATTCACAACTTAGTTCTAAGACTAAACCATATTTTGAATTATATTTTATCTATCAAAAATATTGAACACCTCTATATCTTAACATCCCATTGATTATTATAATTATTCAAGGTTCTCAGGAAAGAGATTATCCATCTTCATATTTAAGTTATCCCCACAAAATTCATGTCCTATAAAACAATTATCTTCCACCTTATTAAACGAATAGTATCCTTTATGCATTATCCCTCGAATAAAAGTTTTCAACTTCTTGGATAAGTTAACCATGCCCTTCTTCACTAATGAAATTCATTCACTCAACTTTCTCCTCATTAGATGTAATATCCTTAATTTATATATCCTCCTTATCAAGATAATTCCCAAGTGCGGTGACATTCCTTTTGCCTCTTGTTGATAGAAACATCCTGATTGAAAATAATAAAATTTGAAATAAATCACAAATTTTAATTCTAAATTATCTAAAACATATTATGTAACTTAATAGGATCAAAATAGTGCTCACCTAAAACAATTCCTATAATTTAGTAGAATTGCAACCTTGGGAGTGAAATTATTATAAACCATAATTTTGTAATAAGTAAATTATTTCTACTCTTATTTATCTAAAATTCTGACTAAAGGGTCTTCAATAACCTCCTCATAAACTCTTTTAAAGTTTGGAATAAGTTCACTTATATCTAATAGATATGCACTTCACAAAAAAATGGGTAGAAACCCTAATTCTGTAATAACTTACCCAATTCTAATTCAAATACTCTAATAATTGGATCAAAGATACTTCAATTTGCTCTTGGAAAACCCTCCAAAAATTAGAAAAAATAAATCCCCCAAATATGAAAGATTTGTTGTTTCAAAAATGACCTCCAAAATTAATGGAATGACTTGCCTCCACATTGGCAAGATCATACTCTGAGGCCATTTGTTATGAAATATATTGCACAAAAGAGGTAGATAATATAAAATATACTAGAACCTCTCTTTTTTATTTCTGAAAATAATAGGCCAGTTCAAAGGGGGGAAACTCCAAATATCTTCAATGAGAACACACTTCGTACTATAATATTGAAATTAGGTTCACTACCTACTATATATACCTTACTTAAACCTAGAATATCACCCAGGTCAACCTAAATTTTACTAAAAAGGCTAAAGTATGACCTAAATAACTATTAAAACTATAATATGACTAAATTATGAGTTAAGTTATCGACAAGACAACTAGTCATAACCATATGCATACTCTAGGATTAAGGGACTAACACTTACACAATGATGTACTAAGATTGGCGGGTGAATCAACATATGCTAATTTAAAATAAATTCAACATTGGTAATCAATAATAGCTTCTCTAAATTATCACAAATTTTAAAACAAGATATACACATGTAGATACATATTTGTGCAACAGATTTATGTTGAAACCTAGAAGGGAAAACACACTATGAGAGTGGTTTCTTGGATGTACTTCTTGAATCCAACCTTCTAAAGTAAATAGTGAATTTCAAGTATTTTGTAGGCACCATCCCATATGAATTGCAACCCATGATGGGAAAAAAATTACCCTTAGATTAACAAACACCAACTCCCAAGTCCCCCAATAAAAAGAACTGAACACCATCTCATATGATGATGAACCATACTTAAGTTCAACTAATTAGAAGAGATTTGTGTCATGTAGACCTTCAAACTTGAACCTTTACAATTTTCCTAATCTAATAAATGATAGAACACTGCTAAAATATGCATGAAATATGCATTTTCAAGTTGCACACTTAGGTATAAATTAACTAGAAATCTTTCCAATCATACTTAGAGAAACTTTGTTGGAATGAATCTAATTATAATTATCTATACATGTCATCAAAAATTTCAATCAAAGTAATCCTATCACTTATTAACAACATCTAGAAGTCGACCACATGAACAACCCTTAAACCAAAAATGTAATACACTTACTCCAAAATCCAACATGTTAGTATAAGTGTGGAACCACATTATGTGTTACTTAATACAAATTCAATTAGTCCTGATACTATTCCACACACTTCCTCTAGTTAGCACATAGTCCAATGCTCTAATGTATTCATTAAGAACATCTAAACAAATAGTGAACTATTCACTATAACCGTAATGTCAACCTTCACTTTCCTTCTTGCATTCAACTGTTAAAACTTGAACAAAAATATTTTCATGTGCAACCTTACTTATCTTCCAAATTGAAAACCTCAAAACATAGCTATAGTAGAATATAGGACAAGACATTGTTACAAGGTACATATAGTTTCTAATAAATAGATCTCATAAACATAACATGAATAAGTTTAGATCCCTCTTGAAAACTGAAACATGATAATGATGATAATATATATATATATATATAGCTTGAGTAATTTCATCAATATTACAATTTATTTGATATGACATGACAATAATTAAAATTAAACCAACCCTTTGAATGCTTGAAACAGATGGGCATAATGATAATCTAACTACTCTTTTGATACAAACCTTTGAGATCAGTGACAACACAAACTCATCACCATTTTCAATAGTATCCCCATTTGTCATTGATGGATAACCAAAAAATATATTCCTGCTATGAATGACCTCCTTGTTCTATCAAGTTATCCCTCTAATAGTACATCCCACTAGCCATGAGCATTTGATCTTCTATCTTCTTCTTCTTCAATATTTTGATCTTCTTTCTCCCCATTTAGCATCAATTGAAGATGACTACTTCACTACAAGACCACAAAGTCTTTCTATAGTAGGGAGTGAAAACTCCTCATAAACCTATACTACTTGTTGAATTAAGTGAAGGGGGCCACCAGTACCAAATTCATCCTAAGATGATCAAATTCTTCTTTGGAAGATGAACAAATGTCAACAATCTGCTGATTTATTTCAACATACTCCATCTTCACATATTTTCTTACAAACTTCTTAGTTAATTAAAATGTTCTTTGTCCTTGAAAATATTACAAGATTCTTTCACATGTTTATTTAATAAATATATTATCACAAATAATAAAAATGGGCTTTTCAAATTTAATCTTTGCCTCTTTTAGGATATGTTTCATGAATAGAACTTGATTGTAACAACATAATACTACAATATTTTTTTTCCTCGGTTGTAGTGAAGGATACCAAAGCCTTATTTTTCTAAACTATGATACAGTGTTGTGCTAGGATTGGATTATACTGAGAGGGGGGTGAATCAGTATAATAGAACTTTAATAAATTCTTCAACCACTTAAACATTAATCATACATTTGCAGTAAAGAAAAAAACATAAGAAAATGACACAGTACTCATAACACCATGTTTTGTTTATGAGGAAACCCTAGCCAAGGGAAAACCCCGGTGGGGATGATACCCACAAGCATGCACTAAAGTATAGTGTCCCTGTAAGGAGACCTAGCCCTGTTAGGAGCTAAATATTACATAGTACATTTACTTGTTAGAGGAATAACAACCCTGTTAAAGGTTTACAATACCCTGTTAGGGGCCTCTGAGCTTACAACTCTTACAATACAATTCAGTTACAAAAGTTCTCAGTCATGAACAAAAACAAGCATCACTAATGCTTTGATAGTTCCTTTATAGTTCTTCAATGATCTATATCATTCTCTACTCTTCCATTCACATATCTTCTCTTCCAGATAACTATTACAAACTAATTACAATATTTACCAAAAATATCTTACATATATATCTCTCAACTTTACAAAGTCAGCTCTCAGTATGAATATTACAAAAATTACTAAGTTGGCCTTCAATACAAAATACATTTAATATAGTAAACATTAAATGCATAGTTGGCGCTCTTTCATAGTCAATGTGTAGGATATTAACAACCAAAATACAACTTTGATTTCCTGGAGTCCAAGTCATACTCCATCAATCTTCGTTGTTGTCCAACTGCTCTGTATCGATGTTCTTCTTCAGTCAGTCTGTCTTCAAATCCTTCTAACTCATCGTAGACTTAACCAAATCTAGATCGATCTTAGGTGGAGGTCATACATACTCCATACTATCTGCCTCTAATCTCACTTTCCCTAATTCATCAATCTTTGTCTTCAACATCCAAAATACTTTAGTATCTCTACTACTATACGTAGTCAATTTTTGAATAATCAAAACTTATCTTCAAAGTAATCGAAATTAAACTCAGATTTGTTTCCATAAATGAAAACCAAAAAGTGAATCATATTTACCAAATTTGATCACTTTCCAACAATTTATCCCTTTGGAATTGATGTCAACACTTAACAAAAAATGACTAAGTGTTCCAACCAATCAACTACTGTCTCTTCTTCTCCTTATCTCTTCTCCAATTTTTTTTCTCTTTCTTTTATTATATTATATTTTTTTTTTATTCATTTTTTAATTCTTATCCCCCTTTGACAACAATGACAAAGGTGCATATAAAGCAATAAGTTTTAGTTCTTGCTTACAAGTTTTAGAATATCCTAAAAAGAGTCTTCCAAAAGCTTCACTTCTGTGCTCCATGTCTTGAACAATATTTGACTGATGAATCAAACCATTCATTGCAAATGATGCATTTTCAGCCTCTTTCAATTCTATGGGTAAACCTTTGGTCAATGAATATGCAACTTTCTCCAAATCTGAGAGATGAGCTTCAAGTATGGATAACTTCGGAGTGACAAAGCTCCTCAGCAAATTAAATCTTTTCAATACTCTCTTTTTCATTTTCCAATACACTGAGTTTGGCCAATATCCTTGTAACTTATGTGTCTAGTTCTGTTGTGGATTGTGAACATGTTCCACAACCATCCATCAAACTATTCATATTTGCCCTCCCCTTGGTAATAATGTCCTCAACATTTTGAGCATGCCTAATTGGATTCATGCAATAGGTAAACAATTTTCTCTCATGCCCAATGCAGCTCTTTGCATTTTTCAAAAAAAAAATTATAATGCCTAAGTCCCATGTGATGGACTTGTATACTTCTGATAGCTTCTTCTCTGAATATGGCTTCTCTGCCTTCTCCTTTGCAATCTTTGATAAATTTTCATAGTGCCCATCAAATTCATCAAGTGTAATTTTCAAGTTCTCAATGTCATCTTTGTGCTAGAAAACTATAGGTACTGGAAGCAATTTGTTCACAATATCAATAGCTCTAGTAATTACTTTTTCCTTCTTGTCTCCTTTCTGTTCAAATCTTTCCTTTTCTTTGTTTAATGCAGTAAAGGCCAGTTTTACCAATTCAAATTCATCCATGCTATCCACATTTATATCATTTCTTGCCAATAATGAAATAGATGGTGAGTTTACCTCTTTATTTTCATCTCCTTGTTGTTCTATCTTTTGTTCATCATCCTTTTTTCTGCTCAACTTCCTCTTTCTATTCTGCTTCATCTGCAATAAAGGTGTCCAAATTTCCTGTGAAAGGGTCCTTCTCATCTTGTGAGGGGTCAAGGGTCACTGCCACACCAGAGACATAGAAATCTGGTGGAGGGTCCACTTCTCTCTTTTATGTGGATGTCTCTATCACCTTAGATCTCTCACCCATTCCCAATTGTGTGGGCGATGTGGTTTTAGGAGGTGAGGGCTTGCTAGAAGTAGAACTCATCAGAATCTTCTCCAATGCCTTCTGAGTTTCCTCAATCACTTCATCATACTTCCTCACCATTATTTTCAATATTATAATATTGGTTCTTAATAGAGGTTTCAATTCTTTGAATATAATATCCCTCTCTTCGACTGATAACACAGGCATCATGTTATCAATTTCCTTATTTCTGATCTGATCATCCTCAATCTGTGCCAAGTGTTTTCTATTCTCCAATTTTGCATACAGGTCTATAGGTATACTTCCTTCAATTTCTAAAAGATTCTTCTTGAAGGTAAGAAAATTTTCTATCACGATGTCTTCAATCTTTAGCTTATCTGATTCCTCATGCCTGTCATAGTATTTATCAATTGTAACTAATTTACCTTGCTCTAATGCTCTTTTCTCTAGCATCTTCATGTCTAGTTTCCAAATGTGTTTTGTTGTTTTCTTCTCTTCTCCTATTGTGGTTTTCTCTTTAGGTGATTTAGGCTTACTTGATCTTGTAACTCTAGGAGTGACATCCTTTGCTTTCTTTGTTTGTTGTTGTGGAGGAGGTGGACTATCTACCATAATTACCTCAGGAGTGAAAGGGGCATCATTTCTTCCACTTTCTACTCCAAGAGATCTCTCTTCCATCTTCTTCTTTACTTCTTTGAATTCATCTTCTATCAGTCCAGATTTTATACCACAGTCATGAATAAGGTTAGCAATTTTCCTTTTCCTCGGTCCTCTAGTTTGTTCCTCTTTCACCTTTGTTGATTTTTCTTCATAAGTTCCCCATCTTTCTTCTGTTGTATCAATTTATGATGCAAGAAAATGTTCTACTTGCATGGTGAGTACTTCAAAACTCACTTCATAGCCCATGGGGTAACACCACTTCTTTCTAGGTGTAACTGCTTCAAAACATACACAATGAGTTTCAACCATGAAATAGATTTCATCCTTGTACTTTTCCACAATGTTCTCATGTAAACTGTATCTTGTCTTCATCTGTTTCTGTAGAATTTTGATCATATAAAATAGTTCTCCATCTACCCAAGTAGTATTCTTCCTTTTGTAACTCTACGAAACTAGTATGCCAGTGGGTGCTCCAGACTTCCAACCACTAGGATGTAAACCATGAAACTTGTGCTCAATATGAATGAACATATGCATCAACAATGAACCAAATCTGAAAGTTTTAGGTCTATCCTTCTTTACTAGCTTCACAGTCTCTAGAAATCGCTAAGCCAGAACTTTGCATAGGTTATATTTTATGTTTCCCTTCACCATTCTCCATGCCATCATGATTACTCCAGTAGATACTGAGTTAGGTCTGCTACTGTAGTATAATTTATATCCAAGTATCATGGCAATCAATCTCACATCTTGCTGAAAGATATCGTTTACTATCATTTCCCTTCTGTCCCATTTAGAATGTGTTAGGGTTTCGAATTATTTCTTCACATGCTTCTCTACAATAGGTATAACTCCAGTGTTGTCTAATCTTGTGATCTCATGAATTAGGTCACTACAAATTTTCATAGGTTGGTCACCAATCCATATGAACTAATCATGAACCCTGCTCATCAATATCTTAAACCATTTTTTTTCATCGAATTTGCATAAATCCATAATCTTCATTATGCTCAAGTGACTAATGTGTTTGAATTCATCTTTCATGATTACTTTTTCAATCATATTTTCCATTTTAGCGGGTATTTCATTGTCTCCCAATGTATCATACTTACAATGTATGTAAGCCCTAATGTCTTCTACGTGCAATACGCCATGTGGGGTTTGTGAAAATACTCCTTACGGATCCTCTTCACAAGACTTATATGGATGTTTCTTGAATTTGTATCTAGGATGCTCAACAACATCAAAAATGATGGGTGCATCCATAGCTAGATGATGTAAAATACCTTTCTTTCACTGAAATCTGAGTGTTATGCTCCAATCGATGATACACAAAAAATGTAGAATAGTCTGAATGCTTCTACTCTCTGATCTCCTTAGCTCACTCTTTGTCAAATGGTGAATATATAGGTCATCAAATGGTGCTTTATACAAGTTAGGTTATAAGTTTCATTTTCACTTTATATTGTCCACTTGGCTGCTAGATCTCACAAACACAATATACAAGTTGGCTGATGGTGCTCTCTTAGGTATATAATCCATGATGTTGGTTTAGTTCATACACAAGTTTGCATGAGCTCAATCTACAAATTTTGGGGCGGGATAAATTTTGATGTCTGTATCCAATCCTCCCCCTAAGGCCATGATTGGCCAATTAGGTCGATTCTATTTTTCTACCTTCAGGAAAAGATCCAGTAGCATCTATTGACTATCCCTGAACTGATGTCTCACTTGTTTCTTTGATCTTCCATATCTTTCCACTATTTTTGTCTTCTACTTTCTTAAAAAAAAATTCAAAATCATTCTTCACATCTGCAATACTCTTGCCAGTATCATTTCCATTCTTCTGTGAATTCATAGGAGGTGGTGTTCTCCTGTTATCTACTCCATTATACCTACAAAAATTTGCTATATGTCCTGAATTATTGCATTTATAACATATAGGAGGTCTTCTTTCTTGATTAACTTGTAACTTACACTACTTCACAATGTGTCCAATGTTATTATATTTGTAGCAAGGTTTCACTGTAGGTTCTCTTCCATTGTCTTTTCTATATCTTGATTGATTAGGTTTTCTGCATTCTGCTTTCTTGTGCCCATATCCATTACAATTAAAACAATAACCAAAAAACATTCTAAAAGGGGCATTACCTCTGCAGTCTCTCTCCATGTGTCCAGATCTATTGCAACCAAAGCATCTACCTTTGAAAGGTATGATCTACTCTTTAGTTTCTTCACTAGATGGTTTCTCAACATCAATCTTCTCATCTAATTTCTCTTCCCGATTCTTTGAACATTCAGCTTAATTGAAGCCAATACCAGTCATATCACCTTGTTTGTCTAGCTATTCATCAATCAAATTACTGCTGGTGTGAAGTTTCTCAATATGATTCTTTGCTTCAACAAGTTCACCTTTCACAATCTGATTGTATTTCTCCAATTCCAGGTATTTTTCTTGTAGTTGTCAACCTCATCCTTCATTTGATTCAATGCATTGTTTAAGGTCTCTTCAACTTTCTTCTTAGCATCCTTCTGCATCTGTACTTGTTTAGCCATAGACTTATTTTCAAGTTTCAGAGTTTCAATCTCTTCTTTTAGTTGTTTCACCTGATCTGAATTGTCCTCATCTGAGTCTTCTTTTATCTGGACCACAAGATCTTCTCTTTCACTTTTGGAAATCTCAAGCTATTCTTTGAGTTTCTTTATAAATTTCTTAGCTCTTTGCATGTTGAATCTCAATTCTCCATTCTTTGCATTTTCTTTACCAAGGTCTTCAAGTGCAACATCAAATTTTTCTTGCAAACTATCCAAATCCATTATGATCTCCCTCAAGTTGTTAGGCTTTCTCTCCAAGGGCCAAAAGCTCTAATACCAATTGTTAGGATAGGATTATATTGAGAGGTGGGGTGACTCAGTATAATAGCACTTTAATAAATTCTTCAACCACTTAAACATTAATCATACATTTGTAGTAAAGAAAAGAACATAAGAAAATGACACAATACTCATAACACCATTTTTTTTTATGAGGAAACTCTGGCCAAGGGAAAACCCCAGTGGGGATGATACCTACAAGCATGCACTAAAGTGTAGTGTCCCTGTAAGGAGACCTAGCCCTGTTAGGAGCTGAATATTAAATATTAAATTTCCTTGTTAGAGGAATAACAACCCTGTTAAAGGTTCACAACACCCTATTAGGGGCCTCTAAGCTTACATCTCTTACAATACAATTCAGTTACAAAAGTTCTCAGTCATGAACAAAAACAAGCATCACTAATGCTTTGATAGTTCCTTTATAGTTCTTCAATGATCTCTATCATTCTCTTCTCTGCCATTCACATATCTTCTCTTCCAGATAACTATTACAAACTACTTACAATCTTTACCAAAAAGATCTTACATATATATATTTCTCAACTTTAGAAAGTTGGCTCTTAGTATGAATATTACAAATATTAGTATGAATATTACAAATATTACTAAGTTGACCTTCAATAGAAAATAAATTTAATATAGTAAACATTAAATGCATAGTCGATGCTCTTGCATAGTCAATGTGTATGCTATCAGCAACCAAAATACAACTTCGATTGCCTAGAGTCCAAGTCATACTCCCTCAATCTTCGTTGTTGTCCAACTACTATGTATCATTGTTCTTCTACAGTCTGTTTGTCTTCAAATCATTCTAACTCATCGTAGACTTAATCAAATCCAAATCGATCTTAGGTGGAGGTCATACATACTCCATACTATCTACCTCTAAGCTCTCTTTCCCTAATTCATCGATCTCTATCTTCAACATCCAAAATAATTTAGTATCTCTGCTACTATACTTAGTCAATTTCTGAATCATCAAAACTTATCTTCAAAGTAATTGAACTTAAACCCAGATGTGTTGCCATAAATGAAAACCAAAAAGTGAATCATATTTACCAAATTTGATCACTTGCCAACATGTTGTCACCAAGAAAGTATTCTCTTGCTTTTTTATCCTTCTAATCATATAGACTTCTAGCCCAATCTACATTTGTATATGTTGTCAAACTATAATTATTTATTTTTTGAGATGGTAAGATTTGGTTATGGAGATAGCCACCCAAGATCTATATGCCTAATGGGAAGAAAAATAATAAGAGAGGTTGAATATGAAAATAATTATTTGTATTCTCACCAAAAATACAATACAATAGTTTGAAGTAACTTAATTTAATTGACTACATTAAATTAATATTGCAAATGAGACCCTTAGACATAAACATGCCAATATGAGACATAGGAATGCATAATATTATGACACTTTTTTTAATCATATGCCATAATGTAAAGTGATTTCTTATCACCCGCCTTATCTAGAAAAGTGATAGTGTGATACGTCTACTAAAGGTGGATCACTAACAAAAGGTGGAAAAGTAAAACTTCCACATGTCTATTAGAAGTAGATCACTATCCACGGTAGAGAGGTTATTATGAAAAATGTCTACTAAAGGTGGATCATGCTTTAAATATGAAAATTTGATAAAATTCTAAGTCCCACTTAAGGTAGAGAAATTATATTACGAATGAAAGTCAGAATGTTGGTATGTGGTCCCTAAGTAAACTTAAGTCACATGTGTTCTTAGACCCTAAGAGAATAACTTAGTAGGAACAACACTCAAACAAACCAACAAGTATGTCATAGTAAAAAATCTAATGTAGCTTTAAAATATTTGAATATTCATTTTATTTCATTTACATGATTCTCATTAGGTTTTACTTGAAACCTTGCCACCATACCTACTACTTTCAATACATCCAGTCTAAAAGTAGCTACAAAAATAATTATCTAATCATATATCTATACAAATTTTGATTAGTTGGGGAAGAGTCATTATCATTAGTTAATTTATAATACCCCGTAGGCATAGTTAAATACTCACTAGTTTTCAATTTTCCTTCTTAATTTTGTTTAACATCCCATTTATATACATGTTCTGTGATATGAATATACTTTTATTTAAATGAGTGACTTGTAAACCTAGAAATAGAGATAAATGAAAAAAATTTGATATCACAATTTATTTTCTTATTGCATTTCTTAATTTTCTGCACATTCTATCATTACTACCCCAAATATGATCCATCTAAATTTAATAGATCCACCATCCCAATTTTCAATGTCAATGAACATTCTTATATCACTGATCATATGATTTGAACATTCATTGTCAATAACCCATGTATTAGGTTCATCTTTTGCATGAAAATGATTTTTCCCTCTCTTTATTTTTTGATATGTATTTATATTATTCACTTTCCATATATTTACATAAACTTTTATAGCCATAATCAAAGTTTCATCGTTTGAATCATCACATTCCTCATATTTAGATAAATAACTATATTATTTGGAAAGAAATGTATTCTATATTTACATAAACATTTATATTCATAATCAACGTTTCATCATTAGAATCATCACATTCCTCATCTTTAGATAAATAAATATATTATTGGGAATAGAAATTTATTCTAGGTACATATATTCTATTTTTATCTTCTTGTCTATTATTTATTCTACCTCATTCTCTATTGATCTTCTATAAATGTACACCTAGATGCACAATGACCAATTCTTCCACAATTGAAACAAAAGAGCAACTTATCTTTATATTTGCTAGATCCTTTTTTTAATCTCATTATATAATATTTGGTTCTAAATCATCAAACTCATCCTTCTCACCATCTTTAATTTTCCTATTGGATTTGAATGTAACTTCCTTATTATGATTGACTAGTCTAAACATCATCATCTCCAAAGCAGATAGTGTGCTATAAAGCTAGTAAAAAATATACCTCTCTAGATCTCTACTTTCTTTAATAGTGAATAGTTTAGAGAAAGAAATTTTAGGAAGACTTATGATTACCTTCATTACTAGTTAATTTGTAACTATAAGTCCCCCAAATACTCTAATTCCATGTAATATTTTTTTTTTTACTACGGTAACATCAAGTTTTGAAGGGGCCCCGAAACCCTTCAACAAAGATAAAATAAGAAAAGCATTAAGAACCCATAACAAAAAATATTTGTCATTGACAAAGATAGAAAATGAAAAAGGGATAACACCCCATATATATAATAAGAAGATCAACCACAAAAAAAAAACCTAAAACCAAAAAATAAACTTCCAGCAAGACAACCAAAAAAACTTCCAGCACACGAATCAGTCCAGTATCTTAGAACGCTTCACAGATTCAACCATCTGGTTTTCCATATTCTGGATTTCCATTATCTGAGTTTCCATATTCTAGATAGAGTCCTGAAGGTTATTTAAATATTTTATTTGGGCCGCTGTCTTCTTTCTTGTATATAGCTATCATTTTTTTACTAATTTACTAATTTTATTACTCAGTGTATATAGCTATCAATTTTTTCTTCTTCGCTCATTCTCAGATTCTTAGATCTTGTCTTGAAACCTTGCAGTTTGACATGCTTAATTTTGATATCATTCATAGATATTGCACAAGTTTTTCCTGATATGTTTATTAAAATTATAGTTCATCATCTTATAGCTCAAAATCACCCAAATATTTTGATAAAAAAATTCATTTCCTTTCCATTATTCTCATGTAATCTGATTTCATCTAGTGTAGTAAGTGGATTAGAGGGAGAAAAGTAACACTAAATCTTATTCCATTCACATCTTCCAAAAAGATAAGTTCATCCCATCAGAATTGGGAATATTTCAATATCCATCTTGTGTCATCTTGGACCTTTCCTCAAGTAGTTAATCTTCTTTGAGAAGAACTTAGTTTTAATATAAATTGTTGAGCACACATTGAGACTTATATGGGTGTGAATTAGTCTTAAACAAAAAATCTTTACCTCTTCATCCAAATTAAATGCCAATGAATCCTTATTGTGTGTAGTAGCATAGACAAGATAAATAAATGAACACCATGCACAAGAAAACACCAAATATATGTGGAACCAACCATGGTGAGATTTAACTCACAATATTTGCAATAAGCATTTCAATGGTTGTTTTAGGATCATTTAAAAGGAAGAACATTTATCCTTAAACTTTTGGGCTAAGGTAAACAACCTTAGGGAAAGATGAAAAAGGACTTAGAGGCTGAGAAGCACTACCTAAGGGAAGTATATAAGACACACAAGGAAGACCCGCTATCTCTAGGTAAGGTACATGGATATATGAATCAATATAAAGAAGCCTTTAGCACAATTTCTCCAATAAATATCCAATCAAAAAATTGTCCTTGACTTTCTACATGAAGAAACAAACTTCATAATGTCATTACCACCAACAATCTCTACCATATATTTGCAATTTTTTCTTCTACTTTATTCCATCTAATCCAAACACTCTTAAACACCTTCTTGCACCTTTCTGGTACAACCATGAATAAAGGGTCCTCAAAGATTACTGTCTAAACCATGCAACAAGAGTTACACAACAAAAATAACAAGGAATAGAGAGGAAATCAAACTAGATGTTTGTATTATCATAAATTTGATTACAACAAGCCAACAACATGCATGTTTACAATCTAGGTATACATATCTGATTACAGATCAAAAATCCATATTATATCCTTTATGTAGATCTATTGAATTATCAACACAGAGAGCTATCAACTAAAGGAAAGATTACAATAATATATAGACATTTGGAACACATCTAATTTTCCAAGAAAGGATCACAATCTCAAGAGTAGGAAACATAACGTGCAAAATAGGTTAGGACCAAAATCATGAAGATCTCATCGAAAAAATGATTAAATGAAGCACAAACCAAGAGTCTAGGAACATTGATCAATGAGCCAAAAGGTGTGTAAACCAAGAATAAATATTCACAAGATCTAGAAACTCTAATGAGCCGAGAACATGAAGAATAGATAGACCAGGACAAAAATCATGAATATCTCCACCGATTGACACATCTCCAAATGAACTTGTAAGTTTATAAATAATCCAATCATCCAAATTTATGGTGATCATCTAATACAATGTGTATAAGGGTATGTGCAGGATCATGGTATACCAAGCTATGGCCTTAAATGACAATGAAAAATCAGAAAATTAGGGTTAGTCAACTTGACATAAAAAGTTAAACATCTTATCAACCTTATGTGAAAAATTTATAAGAACAAAATCTGTAGGAAATTGAATGTAGTTTCTAAACTACTAGCCCTTGTCTGAAAAAAATTAATCTAATTGTTCAATATTTTAGATTTAAATGCAGTAGTACAAAAATTTTAGGAAAAAGGTAAAATGTATGTGTATGTCTGACCACCTTAGTCACAATCAAATGATGATATATTTTCACAAGATTATAAATATAATTAGTAGACTCATGCCCGAATGTGACGCATATTTTTTTGTAATTTGTTACCAAATAAATAATTAATTATGAATTTTTTGTTACAACTTATTCAAAATAAAAAAACTCTCATGTCTGATCACCTTAACTAATTCTAAACTTTAAAAAATTGCAAAAAAAAAAAATCTTATAGTAGGCGAAGCATAGAATGTGACGCATGTTTCTGATTTCAAAAAGGTTAAACCATTTGAAAGTTATAGTTTTTTTCAACTAGGGTATGTGCAAGATCATGGGGGGCCAAACTATGCCCATAAGTGGCAATGAAAAATCAGCAAAATCAAGGTTAGTCAACTTGACGTGAAAATTTGAACTAGCTATCAACCTAATATCAAAAAGTTGTAAGAATATAATCTGTAGGAAATTGAATGTAGTTTCTAAACTACTAGGCCTTTTTTGAAAATAAGTTAATATGATTGGTGAAAAGTATAGATTTCAATGCAGCAGTACAAAAATTTCAGGAAAAAAATAAGAAGTAGGTGTATGTCTGACCACCTTAATCATAATCAAATGATAATATTTTTTTATAAGATTTTATATATAAGTAGTAGACTCCTTCCCGGATATGATGCATATTTTTGTGTAATTTTATGCTAAAAAAATAATTAATTATGAATTATCTGCTACAACATTTTTAGAATTAAAAAACTCTTGTGTCTGACCACCTTAACTCATTGAAAACTTTACCAAACTCAAAAAAATAAAAAAATTTATTATATTAGGCAAAGCATAGAATGTGACGCATTTTTTGGTTTTCAAAAATGTTATACCGTCTGAAAGTTATAGCCATTTTTCAATCAATATATAAATCAACACTTTAGAGGTAACTCAATTGGAAAATAACTAATCATTACTTACCGAATTCAAAATTTGACAGCAATTATATCGATAGAAAGCTGATAATCTCCTTAAGATACCCTTTTCATTTCATCAAATTTGGGTCAAAAAAAAGTCGTCAGCTACATGGTCGAAGTTTGGAACTCAGAGAAACAGGAGAAAAACACATTTTTAAGACATTTGAAGAGTTGACCAGGTAGGTATGGTGCACAAAGCAATACCGAGCCTAATCGGGTACCCGATATTTTCGAGTACCCGATAAAGCTGGTAGAATTTTTAATTTTTAATTTTCCCTCCCCTTTCTCCCTCTTACCCTCCCATTTCTCCATACTTCATATGATATTATATATATTATATATATTATATAATATATAATATCTATTATATATTGAATTATATATTAAATATTATATATTGAATATTATATATATTAAATATTATATATTGAATTATATATATTAAATATTTTATAATATCTATTATATATTGAATTATATATTAGATTATATATTATATATATTAAATATTATATTAGATTATATATTATATATTAAATATTATATAATATATATTAATATTAAATATTACATTATAT
>MU224986.1:470407-521852 GCA_018584345.1 Thuja plicata
GCTTTACTGAATGCTCGGTATAGGCTGTGGGCTGAGTGATGAGCTCGGTAAGCATTCAAAACCGAATAAGTGTTTTCACTAAGTGCATTCACTGATGCCAAATGTATCATTATTCCAACATTAGATCTATTCAAACATGGTGTAACACCAAAATAATAACATTATTCAAATGAAAACCAAATCTATAAAGGTTCTAAGGTTGTCTCAGTGGTCATGCCACATGTATGAATGAAGGAAATTGAAAACCAAATCAGAGGTTTAGTTATCCCAACAGCACAACAATGGAGTCTTTCAAATAAACACATGTAAAATAAATGTTAAATAACATAATGCATTTGACAAAATATTAATAAATTGCACTCCTATCTACCAAGAATATTGCAATCAACATTTTGGGTCTCTCAAAAGTATAGTTCACCAGATGGATAATGGAGAATGAAGATGAAGTATGAAAATAATACATACATACAACGCATAGAAAATATATAATATGAAAATGAGCATACATACATAAATACAATGCATGACAAAGACATAATATAGAAATAATGCATACATTCAGCACATGCCAAAGAAAAAATATGGAAATGATACATACATAGAACACATGAAAAAGATAAAATAATCATAAATGAACATGTCGATATGTATATATGAAATAGTTTTGTACAAAATGTGGCACATGCCATCTCCAAAAATTTACAAAATCAAAATATCTAGATACAATATGGCATACGCCATCTCAAAATGTGTCATATGTCATCTCAACATAAGAAGTTAAAGTACAAATGTTTCTAGGACCTCCTATTCTACTGGTGGATGATCAAAGTGAAGTCTCTTTAAACTACTCTTTGGCTCTGATGGATGCTGCATTCAAACACAAAAGTGAAACCCCAAGTTAGATTACTTAATTTATATGGTTTTTATAAATAATAAATAAAAATTTAAAATCATAGTCAACAATAATAAATATTTTTTTTTAAATTGAACTCTCAGGTACCTCGCCTCTATGTATCCTCATGTGGTCAGGAGACCTAATATATGTCATTGGTAGCGAAGGGACAATGCCACCAATGTCAACTCTGACCTATATATATGTTTGTGAACATGTGATTGATGTACGACTTATACTATTTAATTGTAAATCCTTGGTAGAAAATACATGTTTTATATATAACTAATTTAACATTAAAACTTACCTATGTTGAAATTTCTTCAGGAAATGTCGGTTGGGTCATCAGTGATAAAAACCCTTGGCGTGGTACCTCCCTCAAACTAGGGGTGACCTACAAAAGTCAAACAGATAAGTTTCATAAAATCATGACTTGATCATATTAAATATATATTTGATAATAAACTACACACAAATAAATTTAGAAATATACCTAGTGTGAGGCTATCACTACGAATTGAGATGCCTATGACTCTATCATGGTGAACCAGTCTCGCGACATTATCAGACACCACCCTCTATCAAATAAAACATGTAATTAAAAATGAGTACACACAATTGACAAGTATACATGTATGCTTAAACAATATAAAATACTTAATTACCTTCCCCTTGTCAACACAAGATGCCTGAACCCCCTCACATTGTCCCCAGTGGCAACTGGTGAAACCTGCATCAGTATGTAATAAGATGATCAGAAAAAATAGAAAATACATGTATACACTATTATAATAAAAGAAAACCAATGAATACATTAAAACATATGTACCGTGGAAGTGTCAAGGCCAAATGAAATGGTTGAAAGCTTGGACCCCTCCACATGTGCCATCTCCTCATCTATCATCAACTGGACATAAATGAAACACATAAAAAATGTAAGTGGCAATCAATATAAGAAAATTCTATTAAAAATATGAACATTTAAAATTAAATACAATGTAACAAGTTAACTATTTACTCTTACCATAACAGTAGGAGTCCATGGCTCTGTATGCCCCTGATGCACATCTTCGTGGGGTGCTTCAATGTCTGTAGTGTGTTGTGTAGTATCGTCCACCTCGAACACATATTTATATGAATCACTATCATTCAGGGGACCCAAGCACATATTCTTTCACATAACGCAAGTATGAGGCACACAAACATGTGAGCTTGTGGAGGATGTGAAAGGGCCATAAGCATCAGTATGAGGAAGCAACAATGCCACACTTTGCCTAACTAGTAGATCACTCAGGGTGTAAATGGATCGAATAGTCTGTGAGCCAGCCTCAACAATAATGTTAGGATGCTACACTGTAGGAGGTGGTGAAATCTTGGGAGGGGGGATATATGAGCGAGATTTCACCCGCTATGCCCCTGGCCTGTCTTATGGAGAACCTAAGCCTACACCCTGGTTCTGTCTCATGCTCCAATAATTGACTTTGTGACCGAGCACAAATTTAGTATACAATTTTCTTATGAAATAGAATGGGACATCCAAATTTCTATGGGATGGTCTATCAAAAAACATCCACCAGCGATCCCAAAAGTTATCACGTATTACATCATTTATGCACCATTTAATTGACAACTTGGTTTTTTTAGGGTCCACTTTTAAACCGGTTTTGGGATCAGCAAAAATGTTACATATGTCATGTTTTTTTTATATTTAGACCCATAACTTGATCATATTCAATCCCATCATCAAATTGGGCTTGCATGGATTCACGCCAAAGAAGTGCATCATTGTGTTGTTGTGTGAGTTTCTCCATGCTTTCAATAATGGAGTTCAGCATGGAAAATATGGGGCGCAAGGTGGGGATATTCACATATGTATTCTGATATCCTCTAAGATGATTTATATTGTCTCCTATGAGATCCTGTAATGGTCGAGGGTTTGAGAATGGTTGGTCTTCTGAAGGCGGGGGATTGTTTTGAGGTGGTTCTGGATTGTTTGCGGACTCATTGGGAGGGTTTTCAGATTGGTCTGAATCCATGTCTGATTCAAAAACAATAAAGAATAAAGAATATCAATTTAAACCCTAGTTTTTATCATTTCAACTCTATTTTATAATCAATTTTAGAAAACAATAAACAATATCATTTAAACCCTAGTTTTAAAATTTTAAAAAAAAATTTCAATCCAAAAACAAAAAACAAGAATGAAACTATTAAAATTCACTTACCTATTAACTGTAGAAAATCAGATATAGGATCCCTATCTGATATACAATATGAGAGGCTTAGGCTTGGCTACTTCAACATTTTCACAATGAGAATGTTGAATGTAGCCGCGGGCAACAATATATTTTTATTGATGAATATCGGATATCCGATAATATCGGATATCAGATACTATCGAATATCTGATATTATCAGATATCTGATAATATCATATATATAATAATTATTTAGCTTTGGCTTTTGGCTTGGCCAGGTGTACTGACACCTAGGCCTACTCAAAAGTCCACAAACTTTTGAGTGCGCTTTTTGACGAGTGAAAAACTAATTTTTTCACATCGCCAGTTTTTGGCATACCATGATCCCGCACAAACCCATAACCATGTGATATCATATATAGACTCAAAACTAATCATGTTTACTTTCTATTAGCTCGTATTGTCTTATTCTGTGCAAATAGGGGTTGGATAGATTTCTTTTATTTCTCCAAAGCTCCCCCAACGATCATGCTTGGCCATTTAGGCTGAAGTAGAAACATCAAGTGAGGGTTCAGTAGCACCAAGTGATTTTCCCTAATCCTTAGTCTCACTCTATTCCTTCGCTTTCCATACTTTACCACTTTCCTTGTCCCCTTCCTTCTTAAACATTTGATCAAACTCATCCTTTAAATCTGCCAAGATATTACCAACATCACCAACATTTTTCTTCATAACAACAAGTAGTGGTCTTTTATTTTTTACAGCTCCATTATACCTTCAAAACTTTTCTATATGTCCTTGATTGTTACATTTATATCATGTAGGAGATGATATGTTTTGATTAACCTATAACCTTCAATTCCTTGTGATGTGCCCAAAGTTTTTGCACTTGTAACATGTAATCTTAACTGCTATTTCTTATCTGATGTAATCTTGTTTAGTGCTTGTTTGGTCAAGTTTTCTACATTCTGCCTTCTTGTGCCCATAGTCATAGAAATTGAAACAATAACTAGAAAAGGGCCTATAAGTATTCTTACCTGTGCAATCCCTCTTCATGTGACCAAATTTGTTACATCCAAAACATCTTCCTCTTAAAGGTTTGATCTTCTCTCTTGGTACCTCTTGTTGTATAGGGTCTTCTTGTTGATTAGGTGTCTCATATGCTTTACCTTCAAACTGTCTTTCTTGAGATTTTGAGCATTTTGCTTTGTCAAATCCAACTCCTTTCATGTCACCTTTAGGTTTTTCTTCTCTCCCTCTGTTCATCAATCTTGTCACTACTCGCATGAAGTTTTTCAATGTGATTCTTTGCTTCAATAAGTTCTCCCTTAATGATGTGGTTATATTTCTCTAATTCCCGATACTTGATTCTGTAATCATCAAGTTCAAATTGCATCTTTCCCATCTATACATTTGCATCCTTCAAGATCCCTTCAAGTCTGGTCTTTCTATCTCTCTTGTTGAATTTATTTATCCATACGAGTCGTAGTAACATCGCATTCATGTTTCAACACTTATTTTTCTTTTTCAATTTGTTTAATCCGATCAGATGAATTATTATCAAATTCCTACTATATCTTTTCCAAAAGATCTCGCCTTTGGTTCCTGGAAATTAAAAGTTGTTCCTTAATATTTTTATGAAATCCTCAGCTCTTCTCAATTTGATTTTCAATTCACCATTATTAGCTTTTGCCATGTCAAGGTATTCAAGTGCTTCCTCAAATTATTCTTCAAAACTACTTGAATCCATTTGGATCTCCCTCAAGCTGTTAGGATTTCTCTCCAAAGGCCACAAGATCTGATACTAATTGTTAGGATTAAGTAATACTGAGAGGGGGGTGAATAAGTATTACAAATCACTTCAATTTTAAACTTAACAAATTCAACCTTAACCATACAATTACTAAAATAAGAAGAACATACACATAAAGTAAATAACTCATAACACCATGATTTGTTCACGAGGAAACCCTAGCCAAGGGAAAACCCCGGTGGGGATGATACCCACAAATAATTCACTAAGAGTATAATGTTCCTGTTAGGATACCTAGCCTTGTTAGGAGTTGAATATTACATTTAGTACATATCCTTGTTAAAGGATAGAAACCCTGTTAGGGGTATACAACGAGCTCACTTCTCTTACAATTTACAAAACTGTCTTTTACAATGATTTATCAAGAAGTGAACTATACAAGAATCTTCTATGCTCAAGTAGTCCCAGTTATAGGTCGCAATGCCCTCTGTCTAATTCTGACATCACAATGCATCTATCTATTCCACACATATCTTCGCATATCAAAACATCTTTACATATATACTCAATCTCATAACTCTTCCAGTTGGCTCACAAATACATCACAAAACGTGTCCAACACTTAATCAAATAGAAAATACATAGTTGGTGATCGTACATCAACAAAATTAGGTAGGACCCAAACCAAATCCAAAGTAGCACTTCTAGATTCCACATTATACTCCCTTAAACATTGCGACCACTTATCTGCCATGTTTCACTACTGCACTATCTTCGCATAACTTCAACAAGTTGTAACTCTCTCTAGTCAACTCCAAAATGAAAGTGACCTTAACTGAAGGTCTAATACATCCCATAATACATTCCTCTGAGTTTGCAAGACTAGATTCGTCACATACTATGTTCGCTACTCAAAACTGTGCAGTTGTACCTTGTCAACTGCTTCCTGGACTTATTCGTTTATCCAAATAGAATCTCCAAAACTCGAATGCACTTCAAGCGACCATGCCAATAAGTAGTGTTTCCATAAATGACAACTTTTATGCTATGCTCGTTAGGCCGCTTGCCAACAATTTCAACATAGAGAAATACTTTATTAGCTAATTTTTTGTCATACAAAGTGTCTAGCCCATGCTTAATCACAATTATGAAGCCATGTGTTCCATAATTTTCCTCACACCCAAAGAAATTCAAACTCCCTAGGACATATTACATTTAATGACTTTCTAGGGCTTATGTTATGTTTCATCTCTCAAAATCTAAAAGTTGTACATTTTTAGTAATTATATTGTTTCACAAGCTTATGTGAGTAATGAGATACTCCATATTCTCAGATCAATCATTTCTAAACTTAGGAAAAAGTGAGAAAGATGGTAGTGAAATTTTAATACTTACTAGTTTCAATCTCTAAGGTAATGCTCTTGGACTAAGAGTTGCATGTGTTGATCTCCTTCCTGCTATCTCAATATTAGAATCACAATGTCTTCCCTGAAGGGGCGATACAATACCACGTGCATTCATATTGGAGGGTCTAAACCGAGCAAAAAAATGGCAATATATTGCCTAAATAGGGGGGAGGGGGTTTTTTGGGATAGGGGTGGGGGTTTATATAGGAAAATAGGTATGAGGGTATTGGAGTGGTATTGGAGGGGGGTGACAAAAATGGAGTTTAGGGCAATATTTTTTTAAATAGGGAGATTCTTTAGTATGCCAGGAACGCACGTTCTCTTATTTAGGTTCACTAAGTGAAGCCCCCGTGATTAGAATAGTCTTGCTAATAATATAGTCATTCTCATAATTATCTTCTATTTATAGTATTTATCCTCTTCTCTTTCAATAAGAAATGACTCTGTTAATTTTGAAGCTTACTACTCCACTTCTATAATAAACTTATCTACCACTCCACTTTTATAGTAAACTTATCTTAATTAGAGATGCTCACTACAAACTCTCCTCATGCTATTTGTTAGCCCAAACACAATTAATTATTTTTAACTCTATTAAGCTTACAATTACAATAAATAACAAACTATAAGTCTTCTTGTTAATCCTACAACTGAGGATGAATAGAGGATTCGAAGCCTCCTTAATAAAGATAATTTATGCATAGATCTCTCCCACCTAATAAAAATAATCTTACTCATCCCCGTGACATATCCACTTGCATTTGTATACCTTTACATACAACAATAATTTAACAATGATATCTAATAGTTTAACTTTTATTTAGTTGCCTCTCTTTGATTGGCCATCAACACCTTCTTACCACTTTCTCTTCTAAAACCATCTATGAATTCCAAATGGCTTTCAAACTTGCCCATTTTTCCCATTCACCATCATTAAGAAAATGGCAAAGCAGATTCATTCATGGATTTGATACAAATTCCAAGCTGGCTAGCATAAATATACATATTTTTGTGGATAGATAATTGAATTTAGGAAGATGGGAAAGCCTAAAGACACGCTGGGTGTTTTGTTTCCACAGAGCTGGAGTCCTGTAACACAAAGCAGCGTCATCAGTGACATAAAACAGATGTGCACACAGCTATTATCTTATAATACGTCTTTCTACTTTCTTGTAAGACAGCTGGAAACAAACAAAATTGTTAGATTTATTGGAGATTAGAAGTGTTGTTTACGATTAGATGGATAAAAAATCATTACAGACAGAGATGTAAGCAAATTGTAGGACACCACTGTGTAGGGATAAAAACTACTAAAACTGGGCATCTCGAAGGACGTGCATACCACCCTCAACCCCAACATGTCACGTTATTCAGATGTTTGGGCAATTTCCTCTAAAATAGATAATCAATGGCCATATCCAATGCAATATGCATTATTATAACTTTATAATTTTAATTCAAGGAAGGTAAGAATAACAAAAATAAATGAATAGTCTTACAAAAGAGATGGAAAAAACTTCACATGGGAACAACTCCCACTTCAAAAATTTGGCACATTTATTAAAGAGTTGACAATTTTCTTTCTAAATTTTTTAGGAAATTTTATCTTTAAGTATGTTTAAGTAGGAGTAGTATAGGGATGGGGCACATGTTTCACTTCTGTGAACATTTTGCATAGACAAAATGAGTACTAAGTGTACCATTCATTCTCATAAGAAATGGGTTCTTGTAAACCACTACACATGAAACATGGGTCAGTGAGTTTGACTTAATATCTATAGAGATGAATCTTGATAGTAATATCATAATTTTCTTCTAATTTTGATTGTGAAGCGTGTAGTATAATTTGAAATATCAATAGAATACAATTAATCTATACATACTTATCAAAAAATTGTTATGGTCTTTGAAAATATACTGCTTATAAATATAACATTAATCTACTAAATTATAAAGAAAATAAATGCTTACAATGTAAATGATTTTGGTTAATCAAATACACGTATTCAATTTTTAAATAAGTAATTTAGATAATAAAGTTTGAATAGGTAATAAAGAGTAAATAATCGGCCAGTGGGACTTGTCTTGCCTCGCTCGCCCTTCCTGACCCCAACTTGGCAGTTCATAAGACCAAGGTAAGGCAGGTTGGGCACTGGGTCGGGTCACGGGGATATCCACTGAGGTAACATAAAAAGAAATAAAAAATAAACAAAGAGCAAATAATAAAATTAAAGTAAATAAGACAAACAAATAGGAGTAGCAGGAGTATTTGTATTTAGATTTAGGATTAATGATAGATATAAATAATGATGATGCTATTATAGAGTGATTTGTCAATAACTTAATTACTTCAATCTAATGAATATTTTAAAGCTTGAATTGACACATAATATTGTGCTGGTATGCGATCAATCTTGACTTTCACGTAGCGAATTTGTTGCTAGAAATTGACCTAGCATGTATGAGAATGATTTGATAGAAAGTATAATGGATTCTTTGAGGTAAAAATCTTTGGTAGATTAAATGGACTAAATGAATGGCAATGAAAAACATCAAAGACAACATTTAGAAACATGCGCATAACCTATATGAAAATATAGATTTGATTTCCTTATTCCTTTTAGATTAAAAATGTTCTCTAATTATTTATCACTCTACATTCTTTCCTTGTATATTCCTTGTTGTACTACGCAAATCAATTTTGCTCCCTACAAATCAATCTTGACTACCATGCAATTAATTTGTTGCATGAAATTAACCTGAAATGCATGAGAATAATTTTATAGAGATTAAATTTGACAAATTATATTTCTTCACTTTTCTAGAAATTTAAAATTATCAAAGAGATTTCTACAAAAAAAGATTAAGAAGTTTACACACTTGATAGGTGAACGAGTCCTTCTAGGTAAAACCCCTTCATAGAAAAAAACTAAGAGAAATAAGAAATACTAAATAAAGAATTAAGAAACATATGAATAACCTATGTGGAGATATAGATTTCTTTTCCTTATTTCCTTTTAGAATTGAAGTGTTTTCTAATTATTCTTCTTTTTGTACTATTTCCTTGCATGTTCTTGGCATATGTTTAAGTACACTATATATGTGTGTGTGTGTGTGTGTGTGTGTGTGTGTGTGTGTGTGTGTGTGTGTGTGTGTGTGTGTGTGTGTGTGTGTGTGTNTGTACACTATATATGTGTGTGTGTGTGTGTGTGTGTGTGTGTGTGTGTGTGTGTGTGTGTGTGTGTGTGTGTGTGTGTGTGTGTGTGTGTGGAATGTTTGCATTGACTTATAATTGCTTTAAAGTGAGGTCATGTACATTTAGATTTGAATTTTAGATGTTTGAAATAAAATATCATTTCTACATTCATGAATCATCTCACATGTTTGTACTAGCCTCTTTCAAGCAAGGTTCCAATCCCAATTGAGTATTATTAATTATTTTTATGTTGGGTATGAGGCTCCCATTTGTGACCTCGTAGATTCATAGCTCGAGATCAAAATGTTTACCCTTTAAAATAAAACTGTGCATCCAACAAAAAATTTTTGAAGGCATCAAATGCCCCAAGGTAGGGAATGAATGACTGTGGATGGGTCAAATAATGATAATTTCAATTTTGAATTATCTATCTAAGACATGAATGTAACACTTTTTGAAGCATTGGCTTACTATGCCATCAAGATGAGTAAATTATGAAATTATAACAAACTTGAAATGTTGATTTTACAATTAAAATCCCCCACGCCCAAAATAAATGTGGACATACAAATATAATATGAACATGTTCTTTAATGTATAGGGAAATTTTGAATTAACATGTAAATTAAATATTCAAACGCTTATAATGGGATACAAATCCTTTAGAAATGATATAATGATTCTTATCATACTCCCCTTATATGATAACTTCATTAGAAACTAAAAAAAAATCAACAAAAAGAAACATAAGTTTATTTAACTATCTATAAAAATAAGAAGAGAAAGGAAGTAAAAATAGGACAATGAGATGAAAATGAGGACAATGAGTTCCTATTTGAAAAGTGGGACAAAAATTTCCGTATGATGTAAAACTATGTTAAAGGTCTACATGATGTAGGCATACAAAAAAACTCCAAGCGATATGACCATGCAATACATATGTGATAAAAAATCATGTAATGGTTGAATGTATCATGATAAAATATTATTATATGTAGAAATTTCTCTCCAAAATGATATATAACTCTATCTAATTGTAGTAATGAGCCTCTGCCTATCAAACAATTCCACATGAAATCACAATCATAGAAATTTTTTATGTAATATATAGCCAAAAACTTATTTCATTAGAGGTAGGAACATTGATAAAATAAAAATTTAATTATGAATACTAACATTTTAAGACACATTTCTAGAAATATTGTCATGGTCTAGTGTAAGAACCATATCTCTATTTAAGTAGAGTGTTAGAACCAAAGAACCCACCTCTATTCATTTGTGCAAGTTACCTATTTCGTGTAAATTTAAATAAATTGAAATATAATATGGACAATCAATTATAAGTAATATAAATATCCAAATTAGTTGTAAGTGATGTTTTTCATATCACAACATACCCCATTTCCATTCATGGAAATTGAGGATCCCATCTTTTCTAGGTTAGTTCTTGGTTTCAATAATTCTTATATCTTAATGATACGTCTAGTTTAAAAGGAACATATGATTTGAGTGACTTGATTTCATGTTATATTTATAGAATAACTAATTATCTCAATTTTCTTTTATAATCTTGATGTAATAAGTCATAGAAAGAAAGGTGTGAGATTGTGGATTTTTCTGTTGCAAATAAACATAACACTTGCATCACTTATTATTTATATGCCATTAATAATGCCAAAAAAACATAATACTATTCATGATATTTACATCCTTAAACATGATATCTTCTCTTTAGGTCCATAATGGGCGCATATCCATAAATAGGAGTAGGTTCCTGGGCTTTCCTATTCAAACTACATTAAAGAGTAACCATCTCAAAATATGATCCCAAAAAATAAGATATATGCTAGCCTCACCCAAGTGTCCCTAGTATCAATGATCATCCCCCAATCAATCCACACTAGCTTTAAAGGAATCCTTACAAAATTATGAACCTTCAAGAAAATGATTGATATTAAAAAAAAAATAGAACCAACAAGATCATTGTAAAAGTACAAATTATGGGATCAAGAACATACCATGACATCGTGATACATCATCTCTTCCTAGGAGATCGCATAAACCAATATACACATCCTTAATCAATATGACCAAACATTTCATTAACATCTCACTATGATCTAAGATAAGAATCTAGTATCTCCTTATGATATCAACAAACATTAGAAACACCATCAATTTTTTAATCAAATATTTATTGTGCATCACTACACACTATAGAAACTTAGAAAATTTTATGTAATTACATAAATATTTCATTTAAAGTGATACCAAGTTATACATGTCATCATGATAAATATAATTTCTAAAACTCAATTTAAAATGAGTAGATATGAATGTAAACCATATACTACTATTATACATTCCAATGAATATCTAAATGTGGTGCTCCCAAAAACTATTTTCTCACTACAAAAAACATACCCATGTATTGAAAGTGACCAAGAGTATGGCCTATAAAATATAATCCAGATTAAATAGTTTTACAAAATCTACACATATGTAAAATCTCAAAAAGCACAAGTGTATAATCACTATTCCAATTTCAAATAAATGTATAAATAGATTTTATCCTATATTAATGATATGAAAAGTAGAGATAATCATGTCTAACATGTAGATTTCTAAGACTCAACTACTAGGATCAACACTAGACCTAATTTTCTAAAAAATATCACATATGAGTAGCCATAATTTAATAAGAACACTCCAAGTAGTTGCATGAATTTGAAATTATACTTGTTATGGAACAAATAGGTTTTGAAGGGACCCAAAATCTTATTTACAAAAATAAAATCTTCAAGAAGAAAGACATGAAAAAACCCTAAACAACAAAAGGCTACCAAATAGAAAAGAAACAGAACACCGAGAACACCCAAAAAAAAAAAAACCTAGCCAAAAATAGAAATATGAGAAGAATAGGAAACATACCTGTAACCACCCTAATTTTTTCTTCTCTGACCATAGACCCTATTTTCCGTAAGTGTGATCATACCCCTAATTATGTTAAGACAATTCTTCAATTTATTGGCATAATTCATTTAAATCAAATTTAATCTCCTAAGTGATTTAATACTAAATTAAATTAATTGCCTTAGCCAATTAAATTTTTTTTAAAAATCAAATACATGGCTAAATTAATTAGTAAAAAGGAATTAAATAAATCCTAATTACAACTCCATTTGCAAAAGGGAAAGTCAAATCCCTATCCAATGAGAGTTAAATCACTTGGATCACCTCACATGGATTACCAAAGATTCAATCTCCACCTCTATTCCACTTTCAATCCTAACCTCTCATTCACCAAATTCTTCTATAAATGGAATGAATTTTAAGCTCAATGGGCCCCTAATTCTTAATTGTTGAAAGCAAACTTATGTTGCTCTTATTTTCATAGATCTTAATGCATTTTAGCTCTCATTTTCTGAGAATTGTTATAATATTTCACTTTGGAGCATTAAAATGAACATTTCTTGAGCACTTAGATTCAATTCTTTCAAATATTCCATTCTAAGCATGTGTATGTCACTGATTAATGCATAATTCGAGGGAAATTATAGCATTCTTCACACTCTTCTTACATAGGAAGCAATAAGTCAATTTTAGTGATTGATATGCTTGCTAACTCTTAATTTTCATGTTATCTCACTAATATAATGACTTATTGAAGTGTTGTATTGTAGAAAACAAGTACACAAAATAACACACACATTTCTGGCGCCCACTGTGGGGCTGATCCTCAAATTTTACCTCACTTTCTCTCTTTTTTGACCGATTTGTCTTCTCTATTTTCAGCTACAAAGTCAACTTTAGTCACCAAGGCTCGCATGCAGGAAATGGCATTGCATTGAGGAAATTGGCTTTCATCCCAGATGTTAGAGCTCACATCTAGGGATCCCAAGTCATTTCTGGTAAAGGCTCACGTCCTGTATATCTTGTGTCGCCTTTTGTGCAAAGTATCGCATCTGGGAAAGGGTCTCGTATACAATATTTCTAGGCTCGCATTTGGGAAAGGCAATCTCCTCTAGTCATTTGAGTTGAAAATTAAAATGTCTAACCACTAATCTGGTGATCTTGTTTTCTTCTGTCCTTTCAACAACCTAATTTTTTATTGTAGATTGTTGTTAGAGCCTTTTTTCTCAAAAAGGTGGAGAGAAATTACTAACTTGTGGTTTGCAGGTGGTTTAATGGCTTAATTTGATTTAATTTTGTTCAAAGCATTGAAACTAAGAACACTTTCCAATAATTTACTAAATCAATTAGAGGACTATGCTCTTTTCCTTCAAGGAAAATCATAAACTCAAAAGTTGATTTAGGATTTGAAAAGAATTTATGGGATAATTGAACAAGGCAAACTCTCATTGTTTAATTTATTTTGA
This sequence comes from Thuja plicata, assembly GCA_018584345.1. Classification (NCBI taxonomy): domain Eukaryota; kingdom Viridiplantae; phylum Streptophyta; class Pinopsida; order Cupressales; family Cupressaceae; genus Thuja; species Thuja plicata. Next base: position 484,232 of record MU224986.1, read on the forward strand.
AAAGTAATTGAACACAAAGCATTAAATATTGTGGGATAATTGAACAAGTTTCATCGTATAATTCCTTTGGATAGTAATTGAACAAAACAAAGCACTAAATCTTGTGGGAGAAAGAATGACTCATTGTCTAAATTTGGATAGTAATTGAAGAAGAAAATCACCTAACTTTGGTGAATTTGAACAAACAAAATTTTATTTTCAAGTACTTTGCGCGTTCATAAATTAGGAATTTTAAAATCAAACTTAAGCTTATCACTTAGTCTCACTAGAGGATTTTCTCTTCCTTCCAAGTAGAGGAATCAAAGACTCGTCATGGGAGATTGAGTTTTGAGTGAAGTCGTTTGAGGGGAAGAACTTGCTTGAAGTGTTTCTGGGAGAAAACAACATGGAATAGGAGAGTATGCTCTTCTTCTTTTCAAGAATCAGAAATCTAGAACTCCTAAGCTCACCAATCCTTTATTATGCTTTCAAAAATTTAGAGGGCCTACCGATTGAGGAAAAAATCTCCCGGGATGACCCAAGTAAGGACATGTTTACGCCAACCCTTCCAACTCACTATAATCAATACACTTCCTTGTAGGCTAAAACCTCAGAAGATGTAGTGGGTTTTGTTCCTTGAATTATGACATCATTCCTTGAACATGCTTGAGTGTGTGTAGAGTGGATCCGGTTGAATCTTGCTTGCGATACTACACATATTTGAGTACTCAAAGCGATATACACCTCAATTTTTCCTTGTGCAATTCTATGGTGGATGATTACGAATGGATGCCCAAAAATACAAAATACTTGTAGTCAAAACAAACCCGATTCACCTTTGAAAGGGTGATGATCTTTGTGCAAGGAAAATAGTAATTTCCCCAAGATACTCATCATTTTGTTCCCTCACTTGCATTTGGACTCAGCTAATATGGCATCATGACTGGAATCATTGTGTGCTTGGTGATGGCCAAATTCTGATTAGCATTTGAGTGTGTACCTAAGTGTACAAGCAAATATTTTCATTCTATGCTTAGAAACTAGGGAATAGGGAAAGTTTTTTTGTCATCCCTTAACAAAGAAACACTGCTTGATGTGCTTCAAACTCACTAAAAAGATAACTCCAAAAACAAGCAATAATATTCATTCCCTAACATACAAGTTGTTTTCAACTCACTGGAAAGTCTTAGAAAAACCTTACTGTCAAACAACATTTCATGTACTTCTAGACGAAACAAGAAAAACATGAAAAAACATCAGAGGCTTGTTTCTGGTCTGTCTTAGGTCACTTTTGGTTGCATCAGCTTGCATCCAGGGAGAAAGCTCATTTTTGGTCATTTATGCCTTGCATTTAGGGAGAAAGCTTGTATTTTGTATTTCAAAGCTCACATTTAGTTAAACAAAACCTTCTATTCAGTGTATCACTTCTAGGATAGTAGGCACTTGTAGAGTTGTCTCTCAGAGAAATTTAGTATATTTGGACACCCTTTTGGCTCTTTAGTATGGTCCTATTACTTTTTCTAGTCCACCAGTTGTTGTTTCAAAACTTTTTCAGAAGTCTACCTTGCATGTCCTTTTGGGTTCTCACAATTGGTCTCAAAACGTGTGGTCTACTCACTTTTCAAAACAACTTGATTCATAGCTCACTATCAGAGAATTCTAACCTTCTGACATTGGATTCATTCACTTACATCAAACACAAATAATCCTTTACTACTTGGACAATTTGAGACTCTACCTGACACTATTGGAAACCTTTTGACATAGTTGAGATTCAGCTTCATGATTAAGATAAGACGCAGCAAGTATCTTGCTGACGAATCAGAAGTATCTCCTAGATTACTACAATTTCAACAAGGAGAAACATCTCGTAGTCCCTTATTTGACACATAATCACCCACAATGGACCTTCCTCGAAATGAATGGAGTAATTCTTTTGAAGAATACAACAATGAAAAAAACCAAAGACAAGAAGACAGTAGTAATGAAGAGGAAATATACATTACTCATCCTTTGTTTGACTCGGATAGTGATGGAGACGTACCTAAGGAAGAGTATAATAGACTCAGACAAAGTAGAAAATTCCAACAGACATTGGAAAAGATCATTGGTGAAGACAAGGAAAAATACTTTCTACATCTAGAATCCCTTGGAGTCAAACTACCTAAAGATTATGATGTTGAAAGACTAAAGGAAAAAGAGATACCAACCCCTATCTCTATTATCACCAAACAATTGACCTTGATGCAAGCCGAACTTGCAACACTCAAACAAGAAAAGGTCAAACCAACAAAAAATAACTCTTTGGACCACATTTGTCCATTTCCTTTTGACAAGAGTATCAACATGATTCCATTTCCTCCCAACATGGCAAGGCCCAAGTATGACAAGTATATGGGAGAGACTTATCTACATGACCATGTGAGAGATTTTTGTGCTCTAAGAATAGAGTACATGCACAAACCTACCTATCTAGTGAGGCTATTTTTGGGAAGTTTAGGCGGAAATGCTATGGAGTGGTTCTCCAAACTCACACCAAAGGTGAAATCTTTTGAGGAGTTAATACAATGTTTTGTCCAACATTACTCCTATAATATACAACTTAACGTAACCATGATGGACTTATGTAACACAACACAAAGATCCAGTGAATCCTTTACACACTTTTTACAAAGGTGGAGGAAAATCTTTTCTAGGCACTCAAGAGCTATTCCCGAATTGGAGAAGATGGAAATATTTATTAACAAATTAATACCTGAATTAAACTATGCTTTGCAAATGCAAGATTCGCCTAGCTTTGATAGGATGATCAAAAATGCCATTAGTATTGAAGAGGTCATGGTTAAGAAAGGAGAAATCACACTTCAAAGTGATAGTAAATCAACCAGCTACAACAAAAAGCCTAAGTGGTGGAAAAAAAACAAAAATTTTGTTAATGATGGAGTGGTAGATGCATCTAATGCTAATCCTAAACCAACAGTGTTCAACTTAACAAACAACTTACAAGAAAATAAAGAGGCTAAGGTAACAACCACAATACCTAAAGAAAATAATGAGAACAAAAAGAGTAGACCATGGACTTCTATACCTCAAAAAACATTCACTCCTTTGGGAGAACCTCTTGAGACATTTTTGAAGACACTCTTGGAAAATAAAGTGCTTACAATTCCCAATTCAAAACCATGGGAACCAGAAGTCAAACCTAGATGGTAGGATGATAATTCTTATTGTGTCTTTCACAAAAACAAGGGACATAAGAATAATAACCGTGTTAAGCTTAAGCACATTATACAATACCTTATTGAAGGAGGCAAGATCAAAGTGGAAGGACACACCACTAATGAAGACCATACAAAATTTAACAAATTGTTCCCTAACTACCAGAAAGGAGAAGCTTCTAAAGGAAAAGGAAATGAAGTGAATTACACCTACTCCAATAACGATAATGTGATAAACATGTTGGACTTTTAAATATGAATCAATCAATGTGATCACTATTAAAGGTGCTAAAGACACGTCCATACAATCAAATGCAGTGACTCAAAGTCAAGCACAAGTCACAATCAAAGGAGCTAGCTCATCAAAAAAGTGACATCTTCCAAAACACCAATTGTCACAATTCCCAAACTAGCAGCAACAAGACAAACAGTTACCATTCCTTCAGCAAACTATAACTTGGTGGATCAATTGCAAAGAACCTCTGCTCCAATTTCTATATTTGAGTTACTCAAAATCTCCTTAGTGCATAGGGAAGTTCTTGAACAAGCCCTACATTCAAAAAATGTTCCAAAAGATATTGATGTAGACAAGTTCCAGGCAATGATTAATCATATCTCAGCATCACACTATATCTCTTTTTCAGAAGAAGATGACAAGTCATTGACTCATCCACGTAACCAACACCTACAGATTGATGTCTTAATTCCAAAATCATGTGTCAGACATGCATTGATAGATGGAGGCGCAGGGTTGAACATATGCACTCTTAATATGATAAAGAAGTTGGGACTTTCCAAACAAACCATTGATTCAAGGAGTAAGATAACTATCAAAGCTTACAATGAAGAAGAAATATCCTCTAAAGGACTCATTGTTCTACCAATCAGAATAGGACCAGTTGAAATAAATGTGATCTGTCAAGTTCTAGATCTACCTTTGGCCTACAACATACTATTTAGGAGACCTTAGATCCATGAAATGCAAGAAGTATCATCTACTTACCACCAATGTATCAAATTCTCACATAATGGGGTGGAAGTAACAATTCCTGCAGATGCCACTTACACTTGCAATAATGTCAAAATAGATAGTATGGTTTCTCATAATAAGGAAGTTCCAAAATAAACTGTACCTAAAACTACTAAAGACATGGTGATGAGAAGATTTGGAAAGACATTAAAACTTGAAGAAACTAGTATGGGAGAATAAACTAGACATGACCCCATCATTAACAGAACTTCCTCTATCTCCAAGATCTTAGGGGAAACCTTCCTCATCTTTCACACCTACTACATCTAAAGAACCAAAGATTCACAAAGAAACAAATATGGTTAGAGCATCTACTTCTCAAGAGGATGAAAAAGAAGAAAAAACATCTTGGCTTGGCTCTATAAAGGAGAACATAAATAAAATGAGGTAAAACATGTGGAGATATCCCCAGAAAAGTATGGTAAAGGATATGACCTCAAAAAAATGGGATATAAAGGGAAGGGACCTTTAGGAGATAAAGGAAAAGGACTTGTTGAACCTATACACATGGAATTTTGAAATACCAATGAAAAAATAGGATTAGGTTTCAATAACAAATCTGAAAACCCTAATTCAAGATATGGTCCAATCTTTGATGAAGGAAGTGATGATGAAGAAGAAGAAACAACATTAGAACCATGGACCTATGAGATATTATTTCATATTTGTAAAGAGTATCCCAAATATCAAGGAGAAATATATGTATCTAATTTTATAGCACAACAAGAGACTCATGTTCCTTTATTGACACAAGCTACTATTCAAGAAGTAGAGGAAACAATAGAAGACTCTCAAGAAGTCCCATTGATAGAAGAAAATCCTGAAGAAATACCCCAACAAAAATATTTACATCCTGACTGGGGGCAGTTGGTCACAATTTCACATGTCCTAGATTTACCTCACTTTGATCTACAAGTGGCTAATAGGGTACATCAGGTAACTATTGCTGAGTTTCTAAACAAATCAGATGATGAAATAATAGACTCACGTGACTATGAATGAGATAACTTGTCTAATGCTACTATGGAAATTGACTTAGATGTTATTCACAAATTTGCACCGATATTGCAAAGAGGATAGAATTCTAATACTTCCCCTAACATTGTTGTTGTTCCAGAATCAGATGAGATACCACTACCTAGAATATTTTATGAAGAAATTGGTGTTTTACTAGGTCTAGAGGACATTTTAAGACTACAAGAAATTAGTTCTATTTTGGTGAGAGAAGAAGAAGAAATCTCAACTGATGATTTTCTAAAGTTAGGTCCACATATTACTAACAATGAGCATATTAATGAAGATTTAACTCTTGATGATCTAAACGCTATAGAATTTGACTTAACAAAACATGTCTTGTCAGTTAATAGTTGTGATGCTAACGCGACATTGGCTTACCAAACTCTGAATCATTATCCTTGATAAACCTTGACCTAATTGATTAGACTAATTCAGATCCTACTCCTATCATGAATTTCCCTAATGAATACACTCTGGCATGTTACCTAAATGCTTGTGAACCCTACCCTTCTTTGACCAATGCAAGGAGCGTGAACATGTCAGAGGAGGATATCAAGTTTCTTAGTCACAAATTGAAAAATAAAAAGAAACAAAGAATTGATGGTGAAAACCATGTTGTGGCAATGTCATATTCTAAAAAGGTAAAAATAAAAGACATATATGATGGTGAAAAACTCCCAGAGGTGCCAAAAAAATGAGATTCTTGATGTCCTCCCTGAGTACTTTCAAGAAAGATCTTCAGTTTTGATAGAACCTACACAACCGGTTAACTTGGGAACAACAGAAGTTCCTCAATTTGTTCACTTAGCACAGTCCTTATCTGAAGAAGAGAAGATATAATTCACTGAGTTCCTGAAAGATAAAATGATCAATTTTGCATGGTCTTACACTGATATGCTTGGACTCGATCCTGAATTAATAATGCATCATTTATCTATAGCTCCTGGGATCAAACCCGTGAAATAGAAATTAAGAAAGATGCACCCTCATGTTGCATTACTGGGAAAAGCAGAGCTAGAAAAATTATTAAAATTTGAATTCATAAGAGTCATCGCTTATGTAGGATGGATTTCTAATGTGGTACCAGTGTCTAAATCAGATAAATCTATTAGGATCTACAAAGACTTTAGAGACTTAAACAAAGCATGTCCTAAAGATGATTTTCCACTGCCAAACATTGATTTGATCATAGACCTTATAGCAGGCTATCAGATGTACTCACTCATGGATGCTTTCTCAGACTATAACCAAATTAAGATTGCTCCTAAAGACCAATAAAAAAAAGCATTCACATGTGCATGGGGAACTTTTTGCTGGAATGTTATTTCGTTTGGATTAAAGAATGTTGGTGCTACATACCAAAGAGCTATGACAACAATATTTCATGATATGATACACAAAAACATGGAGGACTACGTGGATGATACCTTAGCCAAGTAAAAAACAAGAACTACTTATATTTAAGATTTGCGAAAAATATTAGATCCCATGGAGCAATTTCAACTCAGGCTTAATCCAAAGAAATGTGCCTTCAGAGTCCAACCAGGGAAGCTACTAGGGTTTATTGTATCAGAAAAGGGAATTGAGGTGGAGCCTGAAAAATTTAAAGCTATACTGGAAATGTCACCTCCACATGATATTACTCAAATGGGGATGCTACAAGGAAGACTCCAGTCAGTCAGAAGATTTATGTCTCAACTTGAAGACAGAGCACAACCTTTTACTAAACTGATACATAAGGGTGTTACCTTCAAATGGGACAAACATTGTGAAAACAACTTCAAAGAATTAAAGGATTACTTGGCTACTCCTCCTATTCTCATGGCACCCATTCATGGAAATCCATCACTCCTATATATCTCAGCTATGGCTACATCACTGGGAGTATTGTTGGCTCAAGAAGATGAAACTAAAAAGGAAAGAGAAATCTACTATATCAGAAGGACCCTAGTGTCTTATGAACTCAATTACAGTATAATTGAAAAAGCTTTCTTAGCAATTGTCTTTGCATCATATAAATTGAGACATTATATGTTATCTCATACACTAAAGTTTATTGTAAAGATAGATCCGCTCAAATACCTCTTGAGCAAGATAACATTAACAGGAAGGCTAGCAAAGTGGGTCCTGATTCTAAGAAAATTTGATATTGAGTATGAGGATAGAAAGGCTATTAAAGGACAAGTCCTCACAGATCAATTAGTTGATTCACCCTTACAAGATGACGCACCTTTGATAATTGAATTTTCTGATGAAACTATTATGCATTTAACTGATCATCCATGGAAGATGTACTTTGATGGTTCTTTCACGCAGCAAGGCTCTGGAGAAAGAGTTCTATTCATCACTCCTCAAGGCTAAAAAATACCCAAAGCATGCAAACTGATGTTTCCATGCACAAATAACATTTCTTAATATGAAGCATTAGTGAATGGTCTCAAGTTGTCTATGGAATGGAAGATCATAGAGTTACATGTGTATGGTGACTCCCAGCTTATTATTAACCAAGTAAATGGAGACTATCAGACTAAAGATGAGAAGATGATGCCTTATAAACATCTGGTTGAAGACATGAAAAAATAATTTGTCTTCCTCACATTCCAGCAAATCCCAAGGATAGAAAACAAAGCTCCAGATGCTATGGCTACACTAGCATCCATGTTACAACTAGAAGAACATCAATTCCTCTATGACTTCTTAGTGGATGAATTATCCTATCCAGATTTTGATACTCCTTAGTAACAAGTAATTTGTGCTTTAAACACCCAAGACCAATCTCGGTACGCCAAACTCATTAACTATCTTGCTGACCAAACTCTACCCAATGGCTTATCAAGGAATGAGAAATGAGCCTTAATTAGTACAACATCACGTTATGTCCTCATTACTAATAAATTATATTGGTGAGGTCTCGACGGTAAAATTCGTAGGTGTTTAGAACAAGAAGAGTCGAATCATGCATTAAAAGAGGTTCATGAAGGTGTATGTGGATCACACTAAAATGGCTTTTCACTAGCTAAAAACTACTAAGAGTTGGCTATTACTAGCCCACAATGGAAAAATATATTGTTTTATTTTCAAAAACATGTCACAAATGCCAAACACATGGAAATCACATCCATGCTCCTTCTAGATAACTCATACCATTTATAACACATTGGCCATTTCAGCAATGGGCCTTTGATTTGGTTGGACAAATATATTCTAATTCTTCAAGTGGACACAAGTACATCATTATGGCCACTCAGTATTTCACTAAGTGGGTCAAAGCTGTGTCGTTGATAAAAGCCACTAGAAAACAAGTGGCTATGTTTATATTGAACTACATTATTTTTAGGTATGGGATACCCTCTTCTATTGTAACAAACAATGGGGGTCAATTTAAAAACCAAGACATCGAAGAGCTTTGCACACAGCTTCACATTACTCAGTATTGTTCTTCAATCTATTATCCTCAAGGTAATGGACAAGCTGGGGCATATAACAAGAACATTCTTAAAATCTTACATAGAACTGTGAGTAAGTCTGGCAGAGACTAGCATTTGTAACTAAATTTGAAACTTTGGGCCTACAGAACAAGTATTAGAACACCAACTGGAGCCAAGCCATTTTCTCTAGTATATGGCGCAAAAGTAGTGTTACCTATTGAGGTAGAAATTTCATCTTTGCGGGTATCTCTCCAAGGTCTTTCTATAGATGAACAATACCACATTGATAGGGTGAATGCACTAGAATTACTTGATGAGCACAGACAACAAGCGTTTGATCATCTGAAAGTGTACCAAAAATGCATGTCAAAATGGTACAATAAAAAGGTCAAACCATGATAATTTCAAGTGGGAGATATCGTTTTAAAAGAGAATCCTAATAACCAACCAAATAGAGAACAAAAAGGAAAGTTTGAACCCAACTGGCTGGGGCCTTATGTCATTACTACAACTTTTGGGACTGGAGTGTATCAGTTAGCTACACCTAAGGGAGATGTTCTTCATGATCCCATCAATACTCTACATTTGAAGTGGTTCTACGCTTGACATCTAGAAAATACCAAAAAAAATAGAAAATTGATCCTGAAGATATCCAAAAATAGTGGAAAAAAGTCCTAAAAAAGGTATCCTTTGGTGAAAACCTGACAAACAGGCACCTTAATAGTACAAAAAAAAAAGCAAAAAGAGCAAAAAAATTGAAAAAGAGAAAAGTGCCTTGGCAAAAACCTGGCAAACAGGCGTCTTGGTAGCAAAAATAAAAATATTTTCCGAGTGGTGAAAACTTGGAACACAGGCATCACTCGTACTCTGTGCTCTATCTATCAATGCATTGATGATACTAATCCTTTGTGATCACACTTGTTCTATTGGTTCACTCTGATTCCTTACAAATGTCCTATCCTTGCCTGGGATTTGTCTGCATTTGCATCTTAGGAATAGTCATTCTACACTGGGGGCATCTTTTCTCGCATGTTGAGTCTACGTCTGCTAGGTTTTCCTAGGTTCCTGTCTAGGATGGTTTTCCTCTCAAAACATTATTTCTCAATACTTGCATCAAAATGTCACTATCACAAACAAAGGTGTTTCTTTAATACCACCTACCTGTAACCGACATCATACTAATGTTTCTCAACACTTTAATCAAACATTAGTGTTTCTCAACACTTTAATCAACCAATGTTCCTAAACACTACATTGGATTGCAATTGCTAAAAAAATTAATCTCATATACTCAGACATGAAAAACCCATTTCTTAATTCTAAATTCTGAATGATGAATCTCTATTGTGCTTGAAAAATGAATCCATAGAATTTCTCAATACTAATTAAACACATAGTCTAATCTTGGTTTAATTATGACTCTTTGATGTTCCCTTATGTTTCACACTAGGGGAATCTAAGCAGTTATAAATTTTCTTTGATTGATTATCAGTAGGTGATTATTATGTTTTCCAAGTTACTCCATGACATCTATTCAAAGACAAAGAGTCGCAAGGACAAGGGGCATAACATTTTCTTGGTTTTCTACATATGGTGATTGTTTCAATGATCCTATAAATTTCACCTAACTTGGATTTTTATGGTAAGGGCTGCCAACATGAGTGGATAGCCACATATATCTTGATCCTTGTTATGTGTAAACTACGGTGAGGTTGAACCAATTTCCTTGTCTATTTTCTAAATTAGATTCTTAGTAAGGTGTATGAAACATTATGTACCCAAGGATATGAATTTCAAGGTCATTAGAGGTCACATATCTTACATTACACTTGAACAGAACCTGATTCTTAATAGTAAAAGGAGATAACTAACTTGTCATCCTGGCTTCTATGCCTTGATGCTTAATGTTTATTTCCAACATTACATCCAATACACATAGTATTCACACTCTCATGATACCAATGTGTATTAGTGACAGTTGTACTATCAGGTGATGTCTGTTACAAAAATTCCCAATGATGATAATGCTACAATGTATACAAATCAGTGACAGTCCTACGAGTCTGCATCTAGATGCATTTAGATATTGCATGATTCATTTTAAAAGAAAATCACAAGGACTTGAGCTTAAAATGATTTCCTGATTCATCTGAAATCCATGTTAATTACATAATCTATATTACTGATATCAATATCATTGCATATCCATGACATACATTCTACATTCATAAATGAGAAAGAGGAAAATACAAAAACAAAGCATTCAAGAATTGCATTTATTTTTACATCCTAAGTGCATCCATACATTTATTTGCATAAAGAAAATCTAAAGAAACATACATTTGCATATTCACTTAGCATCATTTAAAACACATTTATATATCAATAATAAATCAAAGAGCATCAATGATGTCATCACATAATCTAATCTAAACTCGTCAAGAGACCAAGATTATAATCACATGTGCATCAATCTAAACATCTATCAAAGTAAGAGAACTCATGAACATATCAAGATCAGGAACAACTATCTCAGATATATCAAAAATGGAACAAATCAAAAATGTGGAACTATCTACATAAAGTATTAGAGTATCAGTGTGAATCATATATACATGTATAAAAGTCTACAAATACAATGAATGATCTCAGAAGGATCAAAATATAAAATATATCTCAAAATATCAAAGTGTAGAATCAAGTCTGACTGCCACCCTCTCCCTGATCTGGAGGAGGAGGAGGAGGTGGTGGTACAAAAGGAGCTAGTGGAGGCATCGCCTCCTCAGACTACTATGTAATGCGTGAATATGAAGGTTCTCTCTAGCCCTCTAGAACTGCCGCATGATATGATCCAAAATAATATATAGCTCACTGACCCTGATGTGTCACTATCCAAGCCTGGCTATCTCACTCTTCTTTGATCATATCACCTTTTCAATCCCTCTCTGCTCTCAAGCGCTCGAGTTGTGCATCCCTATCTATAAGTAAAGACTCCAATGTAGTGATCCTCGCTCTAAGATGCTCACGCTCACAATGTGACAATGCATCACCATCTCCCCCAGATCCTCTTCCTGTATCCTGTCCAAAAGGTATATCCTACTATCTCTACTTCTCTCTAGTCAACAAAGGACCTAGATCTCTCTTTGGAGCAATGAACCTAAGGCGAGTTCATCTGTCACTGGTGCCCTCTCCACCACCCACTACACCCCCACCCCTATCATCTCCACCATCATCTTGATCATTTGGACCCTATCCTCTATTCGGAGGAGGGTGCCCCCCATCTCTCCTACCATCCCTCCCCCATCTCTCCTCTCTTGTTGTGCTCCCCCTCTGCCTCTAATAGGTCGATCACCAGCTGGATCATAATCTAATGGATCCTCTATGTGAGGAACTACCTCATCGGGAGCTGTAAACCATGGAAAAGGATGTTGTAGCATCTGAGAAAGATATATGTATGAACAACCTGCATCTACAACCTCAGGGAATGTGTCCCAACCAACTACAACCATCTCACTAATAGCACATTGTGCAATCTCATAAACTAACCAGGCACCCCATAGTGGCTCGTCATCATGGAACCGAGCATAAATTGATCAATCCTGACATCTGCCCTACACACGGCCATATTGTCTCAATACCTGGGTAACCAAGAAATGCTCTACAATATACCTGGTACATCTAATCAAGTACCTCCTCTAAAAAAAGTATGGCATCTGCCACCTATTTGAAGCCCACTCCTCGCAATCAAGGTATGGTTTCCATAAAACTCTAATCATGTCATGAAAAAGACAGCACCAATACTCTACCTTTCCCAAATGGAGATGTTGAATCCATCCTGAATACATATATACATATGGCTATTGATCCAAGCACTACCTATCTACTATTGGTCATGTCACAAGGATATGCTCCTAGGCCCAGATCTGTAACACAAGAATACCTACAGTCATGCCGCAGGAATACTGATCAACAATCTCATGCAACTCTCGGTAAATATGAGCCAAAATGCAGCTACCCCATGCCAATCTCCGCAAAGATACTATCATATGTTCTAACATATCGACCTAGCCAACCCTAAATCTATGCTTTCCTCTATCCAGAATAAGAATACCTCCTATCAATCTGGCTAAGTAAATAGGAAGATGATTGTAATGATCACACATGTAATCCCAAGTAAGGTACCGACGAGCTATAGAATCATTTGCAAAGAACTATTGAGCCATGGAAATAGCTGTAATAGAACTAGAATCAAATTGAACCTCTTGACCCATAACTAGAACTTGAAGAATGCACCAAATATCCTCTGGTGTGATCGTCATCTCACCAGTCGGGAGATGGAAGGTTTTGTGCTTCGAATGCCACCTCTTGGCAAGAGTAGTCAACAACCCCTGATTTACCCTAATGTCGGGTAAATCTCTCAAATAAAGTAATCCTACTCAAGTGACTATCTCTACCTCATCCCCTGTCAGCGATCAGGATAATGCAGGGAAACAACTTGGGTACGGTCCTCATAAATACATAACCTCAAAAGGAACCTATTAACAAATAGCAATTACAAGTTCAAATAAGCATTCTAACTAAGGCAATAATGCAAAAAAGTTATCAGCTAGTGTTTTTTATCGTTAGAAGAAGAAAAATAGTCAAAATTGGAATAAAATAGACTCTAAAACCAAACACAACTCTGGTTATGCAGAGTGCGATCCTTTTTACAGGATGCGATCCACAATTTTTGGGATGCGATGGGGCATCCAGGAAGTGATCCTATTTTTACAGGATGCGGGGTGCGAGCCTGTTTTAACAGGATGGGATGACATTCAAATTCCTATCTACAACTACCATATGCAATGAAAACCTAACCAACAGGGTGTGATTCAGAACAAATAGGATATGACACGATATTTTTGGTGAAAATAGAATGTGATGCGGGATTAACCGGATGCGATCCCAAATTTAGGATGCGATGCAAAAAGAAAAGTGCTATAACTAATTCAAAAATGCATAAAAATGAAAACTAAAAATATGGACAGGTAGATTTTGAGGTACTTACCAGTGGTGGGTAGTCGGCTGGACCCTGATGTCGTTAGGCGAGCTTGAATTGATGCTTCTCCACAGGGACCACCATCTTCTCTGCTAAGATCTCAAATTACCAAGGATGAAAGTGAAAATGAATGGGTAAAAAGTGAATTTTGAGATATATATTTGACTTGTTGAGCTAGTTAGGAGCTATAGAACTCCACCCAGACTACTGAAACTCAATTTTGTTCCTTTTTCTGATCAAACAAGAATGAAATTGAAAGTGCAAATGATGTTTTACACATCACAGTAAAAAATTTATGACATGCAGAATTACTCCATATGTTTTAAAAATGATTCACAAGGTTTACGCAATCAATTTTCTGGGTTCTATATCATCCAATGGAACATTATTCATCAAAATCTAGGTCTGATATCATTTTATCAGACTCAAAACTCACATTTTAAACATGATTAACTTGGTAAAAATGTGTTTTCTCTTAACACACCTTCATTTCTCTACTTCTATTTGATTATTTCTTGATTCAATTGATCAGTTCAAGTGATATATCATTCTACAAAGGGATTTTATTCTTTTTCCTTTGATTTCATTCCCGAGGAGGCATGATCACACTTAAATCAATCAAATTCTTGATCAAAAATCATTAAAATGACTTGGTCATCAAAAGACTAAGGGCATGACAGTTTCCCTCGACTAAGTCAGGACTCTTGGATGGAAGGCTTCAATTCTCACATGCTGTATATCTTATGTCTACATTTTCTCAGATTCTTATTAAGCTCCTGGTAGCTTTGTACTGACCTTCGTTCGATCAAGTTTGGAGTCAGTATTATCAATTCTTGTACGAAAACCAAGTTCAGAATTAGTATTTTTAAGATCTTTTCTTATTGACCTTTGTTCGATCAAGTTCAAAGTCAATTAAATCATTCTTATTTCAATCAAGTGTGAGACTGATCTCATCATACATTTCGTTCAATCAAGTGCAAAATTCTCAAACTTTGTGAAGTCAACATCAAAACTTTCTTTGAATCAATGCGCTACTCACACATCAATTCAAAGAGGGAAAAATGTAACCACCCTAATTTGGTTTCCTCTGACCATAGACCCTATTCTCCCTATATGTTATCATACCCCTAATTATATCAAGACAACTCTTCAATTTATTGGCATAATTCATTTAAATCAAATTTAATCTCCTAAGTGATTTAATCACTAAATTACATTAATTGCTTTAGCCAATTAAATCAAATCAATTAAATTAAAGAAAAAACAAATCAAATACATAGCTAAAGTAATTAATAAAAAGGAATTAAATAAATCCTAATTACAACTCCATTTGCAAAAGGGAAAGTCAAATCCCTATCCAATGAGAGTTAAATCACTTGGATCACCTCACATGGATCACCAACGATTCAATCTCCACCTCTCTTCCACTTTCAATCCTAACCTCTCATTCACCAAATTATTCTATAAATGGAATGAATTTTAAGCTCAATAGGGCCCTAATTCTTAATTGGTTAAAGCAAACTTATGATGCTCTTATTTTGATAGATCTTAATGCATTTTAGCTCTCATTTTCTTATAATTATTACAATCTTTCACTTTGGAGCTTTAAAATGAACATTTCTTGAGCATTTCGATTCAATTCTTTCAAATCTTCCATTCTAAGTATGTATATGCCACTGATTAATGCATAATTTGAGGGCAATTATAGCATTCTTCACACTCTTCTTAGATAGGAAGAAATAGGTCAATTTTAGTGATTGATATGCTTCCTACTCTTAATTTTCATGTTATTTCACTAATATAATGACTTATTGAATTGTTGTGTTGCAGACAACAGGTACACAAAATAACACACAGAATACCTAGAAACCATATATATTATGCAAAGCCTCCACAACTTCACCCTCCAATTGTGTCATGTTGAGGACAACTCTCTTCAGGTCTTGAACTCCCTGGGAAGTTTTTTATCCACCTTAATTTTTAGATTTTTCCTAGTTATCTTGTTGCCTGACCATTATTCTCCTCTCCTTTATCCTTGTCAACATCATCCACAACAACCACCACCCTATCTTGGTGGATATTTTCTTGTTTTCTAACCATGGGATTTAGAGTATTTGCAGTTTTGTTAATGAATTTATGGCTTAGGATCACAAGGGAAGTGAGATTATTATTTATGCTCTTCAACTTACCTTCCATTTCCCCAATTTTCCTATCATGGTCCTTCTTCATGGAAATAGACTTCTTCTCATCTTAAGTCCATAAACCATCACTTTCATTGTCCTATTTACTAGAAGTGTCCCGAGGTTAATCTTAATCTCCTTAATCTTGTAGAAGACCCACTTTTGCAACCTGAAATATTGCATGGTATCATTAGGATCTATGGATAACATATAATATATAATTTCTTTCTCAAGATTAAGGTAATGAAAATCAACATTGAGGTCGATTGGGAAAAAATTTCTCCCTTTCCTATTAGTTGTAAGATGAGAATCTTTAAAGAGACTCTGTGAGAAGAGGGGATCAAAGTACTTCTATTGTCAAATCCATTGGAGATGTTATCCACTTTATAATTCCCTTTCTTCTTATGTGTCTGAGATTTAGAAACATTCATGTCGATATTCTTTTCCTCCTCCTCTGAATAGCTAGTCAACAACTACTCATCATTAGAAACAAAAATAAGAGATGTATTAGACGGACATGACTTAGACTTCAAATGATCATAAATTAGCAGTAGTAAACCATCATAGAGGACATGATTCTTCTTAGGGAGCTTCCTATGTACCTTAATACTAGCATTAATCAAGGAAATCAAGAGGAAAGGAAATAAAATTCACACTTTGTGTCTAAAATGGTTAAGAAGCATAATATGGTGGCCACAAATCCTAGTGAAACAACCATCTAGGGTAAAGTAACACATAATTACCTTAACTTATATGGACCAAACCAACTTAACTTGAGACGTGTCAGATTTTTTCTTGGAAGCTTTAACTAGTTCCTTTCTCTTCTTATCCTCTTTAAGGAATTTCTTGGCCATTGTCTCTGCGAATTTCCTCTTTATCAAGAATTTGATACCATTAGTTGTTAAAATAGCGACCTCTACTATAAGATTCTCATAAATATTAAAATTTCTCCCAAATAATAAAATTTACCATCTTTCCAACCCTTTGAAAACTTAACAGTAACCTTAGGATCCCAACCATGGAGATTTTTTATAAATGGGGTCACTCCTCCCCACTTTAAGATTCTGCAAATAGTGGTGTTATTCCTCAAATCCTCGTAGTCAATAGATTCAACCCTTCTTCTGTCACCACCAATCCTTTCATAGTAGCTACAAAACCTTATCAATACCAATGAAGCAATAATGGAGTTCTTGGATAAGAAACCTTCAACAACACCCACAAAGCATGGGAGATGATAGGAAAATAATCTCCAAAAGAACCCATAGTGTACTCCTCACTTCATATAAATGTGATAATAAAATATAGCACTGGAAACATTATAATTACCTTATTGGAGATGGACACTCCATGCATGTGTCTCATCATACCTCAACAAATAGATTTGAAGTGTTTCCAAGGAACTCAAATATTTTGAACTTTTTTTACATATCTATAAAAAAAATTACATTTTCGTTAACATGTGAAAGGTCTGCAAAACCATCTCTACAAATCCAAATCAACTTAAAAATATCCAAACTTTCACCTCATCAAATATGTAATTTCATAATTAAAATAGCCTAGATCCAAAAAGCCATATCCTTTAGAAATAGAAAAATTTCAAATCATCTCAAGTTGTCTTAGAGCATTCAGATTTTGATCATTTGATATTTTCTATAACTCATAATGAAAAAAGAGAAATTTTGATTATTAGAAACTTTTGAAATATAAATTATGTCAAAATTAATAATCTATAGAAACCCAATGGCTAATCATCTAGTACTTTCATGTAACAATGGGCTGAAACAACAAACCCAACATATACACCACATATTGTAGTCCAAATATTAGGTTTTTAACACGTAACTAGGAAGATAAAAGCACACAATAACATGCACCCTTTTTCACTACAATGAGCACAAGGAAGAGGGACACAACCACCATACAAGAGTAAAGTCAAATATTTCTCTATTGAAGCTCTAGATAACCAATATGAAAGAATCAAACACATGAGTAAGTCCAAGAGAAACACCCACAAGCTTGAAATTATCATCTTATAGATCCAACTTATTATATGAATAGTATTTTTTCATGCATTCCATTCATAAATATAAAAAAATAGTGTTAGCACATAAAAATATTAACTATAATCTATAAGCCTCCAATAATCTGTAAATTGTTCTAATAGATTTCCAATTATTTCCAAGCTAATAAATTATACCAAAATAAATTCATAGATCCAAATTACCATAAATTGATTGCATGCAAGAACATGTAGGTTCATGAAAGTACATACAATGCACGTACATGCACATGCAGAAAATGAAAACACCTTAATCTTTGATACTAAATGTTGGTAAACTATTGGAAAAAATTTAACTTAATTGAAAACACAAGAAAAGAATGTGCTACATTTCTTTTGTTATTGTTTGCAAGTACAAAAACAATGAATGAAAGGATCTATATTTGTGTGAAATTTAATGACATAAATAAAATGATTTCTAATTAGATGGATACAACTAAAATAAAAACATCCAAATAAAAAATGAGATGTAAGGAGCATATTTCACAATAATGTGATGAAATAAAACAATGTTCACTAGGATGCATGAACAAACTAGGAAGCTCACTTGCCTATCTCCTCTCATACATTAGAGGGATATTATCCACTAGACTTAAGGAGGATCAAGTGTTGTGTAAGACCCCTCCCCTCACGTATCTCATAAAATCTTAACTTTATGAATGTATCTCTTTTATAGAGGATTAGAAAGTTTAGAGGTGTGAAATGAGGTGTTTGTAAGGAAACAATGTCATAGTTTTCCTTGTGAAATTTTATGGGAATTGTGCAGACTCATATATATTTATCCTTTGAGATAATTTAATGAAAATGCATTTTATAAATTATTTTTAATAGGGGCATTGATGATTCTTGTATTTCGTCTTTTTCATTTTGAGTTTCTTCCACTAACTGATGTATTGTGAGGACCTACACTGAGTCATTATAGTATTTCACTTACTTTCGTGATAGACCTCCTATTTGATATACTATTTTGATACTTTATGGATTAGACTCTAGAAGATAGGTGGTTTGATATCATTTGACAAGATGTATTTCATTCTATGTTGATCCTAGTACTTATATTGACGATGTTATGATAAATTATTGCATGTGATATGGTTAGTAGATTTAAGAGATTTTGATGATGATGTTATAGTACATTAATACATGTATATTGATTAGTTGATTTAGATGATTATTATGATGATGCAATTAAACAATGTATTTCATGTCAATTGATTCCATTCATTTTAAGTTATGATTGAGAATAGAATAGGAGTAACTGAAGGTTATGTGATCAAGTGGATTATCTTCATATACTTATTTATACATATGTCTTCAAGAGGAATCGTTGTTGATATGTTAAAATTTTTCCATCATAATTTAGTTATGATTGGATTTTGAAAAGATGTTAATTTCATGATATATGCTTAATTGATATTATTTTCATGCATTATGTATATATGTGATTATTTTGGACTACAGATATTTGAATTGAGATGTGTAGGATTATGACCATGGCAATTAAATGGAGAACTAAGGCCAAACCTATGTGTGATAGTGAAGCCAATATTTCACCTAAGTGAAGAGAAAAAACCTCGTACGTAATGTTTTTATTTCATAAATTTTTATGTTGTGTGTTGGTTTAAATTGTAAATTTAAATTTTGTAAAAATCATTAAATGGACATGCCATGTGTATTATGTGATGTGTATTTTTTGTGTCACTTAAGACTTGTAATGAGTGTGAGACGGCAATAAAATGTCCATTTTGAGAGAGATTGTGTAAAACCCTTGCATTTGTAAGAACCAAGTAGTATTTCTTTGAAGACCACCTGGTTAGAGAGCCTTAAGCATGGTCAAATCAAGTTTAACATGTAGGTAAAGTTTAGGTAGGTTTTTGGAGGGTTAAATGAGCTCCTTTGGGTGAGTTTGGGTCATTTTTAGCAAGACCACTTGATATACCTATGGGTAAGGGTCATTTTTTACCACAGGACCACTCATATTTGACTTAGGTGTCCTTTCAAAAGTTAGGTTTCCAAGATGGACGAAAATAAACTTTTGAAAAGTTGGTCTTGGGTAGACAACCTTCCCTTTTGTTTGCAAGTAACTTTTTCCCTTTTTCAAAACACCTTTCAGGGATCCATTTTTAGGAAGTGTGTAAGAGGTTGGGAAGACCAACCTATGGTAACTCATGTCCTTCCCAAGGGAGCTGGAAAGTGTGTGAGAAGCCTTTTAGAAGAATTTTAAAGAACATTTTGGTTGTTTACCCACTCTCTAAGTTTGGAGACATCTAGAGTTAGTTTGGGAGAAGAAGGAGTTGGACTTAAGGGAGATCTTCATCAACTCTCTTTCCATAAGCTTGGATTGAGGTTGGTGGTTTCATTTCCATCCTCACCTCTACTCTTTGTTAGTAGTTTCATGTTATGTGAAAGAATAAAAAAGGTCCTATGTTGCATGATTCTGAAATCTCTTCATGTGTTGCAAGTTGAATATTGTTATTGTAAATTCCTATTTTTCTCTTTGTATTTTCTTCTTTGTCTTTCTTGCATGTGTTTCGGGAGTGCAAGGCCAAACTCACCCTTGGGAGGGAAGATTAGCCTTGGGGTGAAGGGTAAGTTGGACAGCCATGAGTGTAGAGTGTCTCTTCTTGGAAGAGAGGGAAAAAGGCATAGATTACGAGGTCCATGTTACTAATATTTTTTTATGTTTATGGGGTCATAAGGGTGTTTGAGTTGCATTAATGGGGGTTCATAAGGGTTTTGTAGTTGATGAGAATATATGAGTTGTATGGGGTCCTTGTGATGGATCATATTCTTTCTTCCATTTCATCTTCTCATTATGGTATTTGGTCCACCTTCACCCCTTGCAAAGTCACTTAGTGGCTATGTGTATACCCTTGGGTTGGGAGTTCTTTTGTGGTGAATTGTTGCATAATATCATCATGGTTTTTGGGTATGATTGTTACCCAGTTTGTTCTTGGTTCTCCTAGCTTGGGGGTGTCCTTGTAATAGGCCTATGGTTGGGAGGAGAGCCTCCATGGTCATTGCATAATATTTATTTACAGTTCTTCATATTGGGTTTCAAGGATGGAAAGAATGTGTGGGAAAGAAAGTGCATTGGTTTCAATGTTTAATACAGATTTAAAGCCTTCTTGGATTGAGTAGTTATTTCAACTTTTACAAAAGGGGTCTACTTTAATCTTATACAATGTATTTCTAAATATTGGATGACATCTTAGATTTCCCTTGTAAAGTAAAATTTGTGTTCATCATATGTATTACTCTTTATAGATTATTTTTAGTTGGTAAAGGAGGTTTAAGGTTTAAATCTAATTTTCTGTTAAATAAATGAGATTCATGAAGACGAAAGGATTTTGCTCTCAAAATCTAGCATTATTATGATTTACAATGTATTCAAAAAAATTCTTTAATATTTCACTTTAAAAACAAATAAAAAAGAACAAAAAATGAAAGTTTACATTTTTATGTACATAGATTCTTCATTTTAAAATTAGAATTATTGTTCTCATCGTCATCTGAATTGATTTAAATATGTATGTATGTACATGTCTTATATTTGTAGGAAAAAATAGATGTTGTGTAAAACTTAAATTTGACATTACTTTCATTCTTATTTGCATTCAGTTATTTTGAGTTGATATAAATGGACATATATATAAACAAAAAAGAATTAAAGAACATAGATTCTAGTAGAAAGGAAATAGATTAACTTGTCCAATTTAAAATAGCACTCATATGTGTTGAATATATGTATATGTGCTGGTATATTTTTATATCAAATATATGTTAGGAATATAAATATATTATTGGAATTGGCTTTTGTTGGAGTTGTTGGCATTTATTTTTTTCATTGATGTTAACATATGTTTAAGATGAAGACAAACAAATTGGTTATCACTGGTGCATGGGTGACTGATAGAAGTGTATGGAAACTATACGAATGTTTTAGAACATGTGAAGATAGGGATGTGTACAGGGATGAGTCATGATCTTATATCTAAGGTTTCTTGAGTTTATGTTTCTTTTTTTTTGAGTTACAATAAATTTGGTGAAGACTATTTATAGAACAGTGGCAGAGAATTGTGACAGATCTAGTCTCTGAGTTTTGTGGATAACTTGAGTGCGAGTATGATTCACGCTATGAGAGCTTGGGGAATTTCTAGAGACATATTTTGGAATTTTTTTATGATTCTTGGCTCGCAAGACTCTAGGTGACGTCAGTTGTGGAGTGTGTTTTAGAGAAGACCTATTTGGGGCTGACTTCATGAATGTGGTGTGTATTATGGATAGAGAGTATGGATTGCAGATATTGGATTATATTTGATGATTTTTAATTAATGTTTACTTTTTGTAGGTACCGTGTGTATCTTAGCAAGGGGTTATGCAATTATTTGTACATTGGGGAAGACTTAATTAGCTGACCTAACTGCTTATTGTTAACTTGTATAAAGGAAAGTTGTTTTCTTTCTTAGGAGTGTGGACGGTGAAGTGTGGAAGCTACGAGGTTTTATTTGTGAAGTCTGTTAGATGTAGAGTAAAGTTTGTAATTAAAGAACTTCATTGGAACTATTTAAGTAAAGTTTTTTCTATCAGTTAGTTCACTGGATATTATATCTTTTTATAGTTGTATCTCAGACAGTGATTCCTAAAGGTGGATTTAACCTTCTTTAGGAAATGAGCCTGTATTTTCTCTTGACTCCTAACAGGGTTTGTCCTTTAACAAGGACTATTTACTATATTTAATAATCAGCTCCTAACAGCTCTAAATCTCCTAATAGGGATACCATACTTTCAATGCATTATTTCTGGGTACTAATTCCCACTGGGGTTTTTCCCTTGACAGGGTTTCGTTGACAACAAATGGTTGTGTTATGATGTTAATATTGTTAAATATTTTTGCATACAATTGATTCACCCCCCCCCTCTCATTCGTTCTGGTGGACTATTATTGCTAACAATTGGTATCAGAGATTCTCATCCTTTGAGAGAAAGCTTAACAACTTGAGGTGATCCTAAAGTTGGCATTCTATAGGAAAGAAAGTCTGAAGTTTGATCCAAAAAAATTTTACATGTGGAAGAACAAGTTTGAAGCTTATTTTTTGTGTTTGGGAATTAACTACTGGATGATTACAAAGAAATTTGAGCAGATCAAGACTCAAGATGAATTAGATACAGCTACTGATTCAGAAAAGTTTTTTATTGTAACATGGTTGCAAGAGAAGCACTTATTAGTGTGCTCTCTGAAGGTGAATTCATAGAGGTTAAAGATTTGGATTCTGCACATAAAATTTGGTCAAGATTAGAAGCACTATATGAAGGAGATAAGTTTACTAACCAGGCGAAGTTACAGGACTGGAAGACAAAGATGGAAATTCTAAAAATGAAAGATGATGAGAATGTTAGAGAAAATATACAGAGTGTTATTGAGGTTGTTATAGGGATTAGAAATTGTGGAGGAACCTACAGTGAAGAAGAAGTGACTGCAAATATTATTAGATCTTTGACACTTGTTTACAAAACTAAAGTGCAAGCTATAGAGGAGATCATACCTTTGATCAAGAACTTCCGCAGAGATGTTGATTGCAAAATTAACTAACTTTGAGGTTGCAGAGGTGGGAGATTCATTACCTAAGGTTGAAACAATATTCAAGGCAACTATACATAATAATAAAAATATTTTATAAGGAGAGGTTTCCTTTTAAAGAGCAATGGACGGTAGAGATTAAGAGGTAAAAAGAAATGAGCAATGGTGGAGATTAAATCTTGGTTGATCCATGTGCTCATATCTTCAAAAGGAAAAATCAAAGGCTATGATTAAGAGGCAAAAAGCGCACCACTTAGGAATATGTGTGAAGAAAAAGGAGCTTTATTTATTTTTATTTAATTTATTTCCTTTTTCAACACAAAGAGGGATTTAAGTGGGGATTTTATTTATTTAAAAGAGGGATTTTCTTTTAATTAAATAAGATTATTTTATTTAATTAAAAAGGGAGATTTTAATTAGATAAGATAATATTATTTAATTAAGAGAGATTTTAATTAAATAAGATAATATTATTTAATTAAAAGAGATTTTAATTAAATAAGATTATTTTATATAATAAAAAGGGATTGTTTTCTTTTAATTAAATAAGATAATTGATGAAATGATCAAACCTTAGGAAATATTGAAATAATTGAATTAATTATGATTTGATCAAGGAAATTGATTTGAATTAAAATGTTGCAAAGCATTGATTCAAGAATTTGATAAATTGATTCTATCATTTGATAAATTGAAGAATGGGGACCCATAGTCTAGGCGACCATTTGAGGATGCATACATATATAGGGATTAGAAATTGTGGAGGCACCTATAGTGAAGAAGAAGTGATCACAAAGATTCTTAGATCTTTGACACTTGTTTACAAAACTAAAGTGCAAGCTATAGAGGAGATCATACCTTTGATCGAGAACTTCCGCAGAGATGTTGATTGCAAAATTAAGTACCTTTGAGGTTGCAGAGGTGGGAGATTCATTACCTAAGGTTGAAACACTATTCAAGGCGACTGTGCATAGTAATAAAAAGACTTTATAAGGTATTATGAGCACCAGTAGAAATGGCTTGCGAGAAGAGCTTGGTGAATATGCTGATGATTTGGAAAAGATACACGAAGATGAGAGGAAGTTAAATAAAACTGTGGCCTTGGTCACTAGAAGAGAAAAGAGAGGTAAGGGTAAGTTTGAAGGAAAATTACCTCTGAAATTGTTTTCATGCAATAAGATAGGTCATTTTGCATCTAGATTTCCTACAAGGGTTCCTAAACATAAATCTAAGTATTATAGACCTAACTACTCCAAGGATAAGGAATGTTACTATGCTAGTGAAGGTGTATCTAATGATGATGATGCAGATTATGATAAAATTGGATTTATTGCTATTAAATATGATGAACCTATCATGAAGAGAAAGCCCTAGTTTCACATGTTGAAAAGAAATCTTAATGGATTATAGACAGTGGTTGTTCACATCATATGAATGGTGATGGAAACAAGTTTATTCAGCTAACTAAATATGATGGTGGTGTAGTCATATTTTGTGACAATACTCCTATGTTTATCGTTGGAGTGGGATCAATTTCTCTTGATGGTAAAACTAATACTGACGATGTATTACTCGTTGATGGACTTAAGCATAATTTGTTGAGTGGGATAGCTTGTTGACAAAGGTTATCATTTGAAGTTCAATGATGGGAAATGTTCTATCAGAAGTAATATGGGGGACTTGATATCATCAGGTACTAAGTCAAGAGGTAATGTTTTTAGTTGAACACTACAAAAGTTTATTTTTTTGTTGTGAAGCTTGATCACAGTTGGTTATGGCATAGAAGATTATGTCATGTAAATTTTGATAACATTGTAAAATCAAGTATGACTAATGTTGATAGAGATCTTCCAAAGATTGTGAACCCTTCTAACACCATGTGTAGAGAATGTGTGATAGGAAGACAAACTAGAAGTAATTTTAAAATAAAATCTTTCTCAGTGAAAGAGAAGTTGGATCTACTACATATAGATATGTGTGTTCCCACAAGAACAATATCATACTATGGTGAAAGGTATTTAATACTTTTTTTATGACTTTTCTAGGATGATGTGGGTTACATATCTTAGAGAGTAATCTGAGGCTTTTGATAAATTCAAGATATTCAAAGAAAAAGTTAAGAATGAATCGGGTTTGAAGATAAAATGTTTAAGGTGAGATAGAGGTGGAGAGTTTACTTCAGATTTTTTCAATACCTACTACAAAGAGCATGGAATATATAGATAAACATCCGATCCTAGGACACCAAAACACAATGAGATTGCAGAGAAAAGAAAGAGAACTATACTAGATGTTGTCAAAACTATGTTGCTTAAAGAAACTGTGTTACATGTTCATTGGAGAGAAGTTGTTGGTACTATTTTTTACACTTCAAACATAATTCACATTAGAGAAGGTAATAATAATACTCCTTATGAACTATGGTTTAATCATGCTCCTACTGTGAAATATTTTGGAATATTTGGTAGTAAATGCTATATCAAAAGAGATGATGAGATAGAAAATTTTGATGCTAAAATTGATGAAGGGATCTTCCTTGGTTATTCTGCTAAGAGAAAAGATTATAAGTATTTCAATCTAAGATTGAGGAAGAAGATTGAAAGTGCTAATGTAAAGATTGATGAGAAGTTTCAGATTCAGGAAAGAATATATGACCGTAGCCAGACTTTAGAGAATATGGAGGTTACTGCAAATCAATAAGAACCTTTTGAGGTTGATCATGAGATCGAGGTATGTCTGAATGATTAAAATGATTCCACTAAATTTCCAAAGACACCAAGGTATGTTAAGATGAACCATCCTAAAAATAAAATTATTGCCAAGGCAAGCAAAGGCATGATGACAAGATCTAGATTAAGAAATGAAATTTGTTTGATTTCTCAAGTTGAACCAAAAATGATTGATGAGGCATGTAGAGATGGATCTTAGACTAAACCTATGCAAGAATAATTGGAAAAAATAAAGAAAAATAACACTTGGGAATTGGTTCCTATACCTAAAGATAATGATTTTATAAGGACTAAATGGGTTTTCAGAAAAAAAAGGAATGAAGAAGGAATGGTTGTAAGGAATAAGACAAGACTAGTTTGTAAAGCCTACTACCAACAAGAAGGCATAGAATTTGAAGAAATGTTTTTCCATGTTTCTAGGCTTGAGGAAGTTAGATTATTTCTTTCTTATGATACACACAAATACTTTAAAGTATATTAGATGGATGTGAAATCTGTATTTATGAATGGAGATCTAGAGGAGGAAGTATATATTGAGCATCCTGATGGATTTCCTCTGACAGATAATGAGGAAATGGTTTGCAAATTGAAGAAGGCTTTGTATGGACTGAAACAAGCACCTAGAGCATGGTATGCTAGATTGGATAGGTATTTACTTCTTCTTGGCTTCAAAAAAGGTAACGCAGACAGTAATTTGTACTTAAGAACTAGTGAAGATGGAATCTTAATAGTTGAAGTTTTTGTAGATGATATCATTTTTGGAGGTAATGATGAAATGAGTAAGAAGTTCTCTAAGGAAATGGAAAATTTATTTAAGATGTTGATGATTGGTGAAATGAAATTTTTTCTTAGGTTGCAAATTAATCAAAACAAGAATTGTATTTTTACTTCTCAGACCAATTATCTTAAGGAAATGTTTAAAAAGTTTGGAATGGAAGAGTGTAAACCTGGTTAAACACCTATGGTTAGTGGTTACAAGCTTACTACTATTGATGAATCTCAGAGTTTTTTTGAGACAAAGTATATATCTATGATTAGAGGCTTAAAATATCTAACTCACACTAGACCAAATATTGCTAATGCAGTTGGAATTATGGAAAGATATCAAGGAGATCCTAAAGAGACTCACCTTGTTGTTGTAAAGAGAATATTTAGATATCTAAAAGAAACACTATAATATGGCCTATGGTATAAAAACATCTAATGATTTTGTTTTTCATTCTTATATTTATGTTGACTGAGCGGGAAATGTTGATGACAGAAAGAGCACAATTGGTGGTGCATTTTTTCTTGGGACAAGGTTGGTTTCTTGGTGAAGTAAGAAGCAAGATTTTATAGCTCAGTCTACTGCTAAATCAAAGTATGTTGTTTCTTCTATAAATTGCACAAAGATTTTTTAGATGAAGAAAATTATAAAGGACATTGGGATAACTTTTTAAGAGCTAGTGGTTATACATTGTGATAACACTATCACAGTTACATGTCAAAGAATCCAATTATGCATTCAAAGAGTAAACATATTTGAATTAAGTATCATTTATTAAGAGACAAGGTTGAAAATAAGGAGATTAGATTGGAGTATATCATCACAAAGGAACAAATAGGAGATATATTTACAAAACCTTTTTCCAAAGGATCACTTTGAGTATCTCAAAGGTATGCTTGGGGTGAGAGCCTCTCCTTGTGAGAACTAATTGATGCAAGGATTCATTAATCCAGAGGAGGTCAGAGCTTTATCATCTCCTAGATTTGATGTATGGATCCACTCCTTAGGGGTAGTGATTGTAGGAACACAATAGAACACATTTGGGTGATTGAGAACCTAGTTGTTGTAGGCATGAAGATTTGAAAAGCTACACCTTATAGAGGAACGATGGTCAGAGATAGAGTTATGGCACCATTTTCCATTGATTTCAAGGGGGAGAGATTTATTGAAGAGATTGGTGCAAGAGCCCCAACGTCATAAAGGCATTTGAAACATGTCCTAAACTTTTAGGACTTCTTGTTTTCTATAATGATCCATTTGTAAGACCTAGTGCCTAGATTTGGTCCTTATGAACCACTTGGTCAACTATGGTCAAAGGATCCATAAATTTAGAATTTGAGTTATTTTTGTTTTAGGTACTCATTAAATAGGTTTGGTACATTAGTGACCCCTAGACAAGTGAACAATAAAAAAAAATCAATTTGTGCAAAATATGCAAAAATGCAACATTTGCATAAAAGTTTCATAAAAACACTTTGCCGATAGGATAACTTTTTCAAAGTTGGTTGTAAAACTTCCCCCCAATGGATTCTTATTTGAAATGCGGTTCTAACCATTGGGGGAATTCCTCAAATATCCCTCACATGTGGGTGGAGGATGATGATGATGAAGAGATGATGTAATTTTTGCAAATAATTAATAAAATAGAATGATTTTCCTACAAATAGTCAGTTATTCTGGATCTTTACAGCCCCGTACAAACTCAAATTGGAATAAAACCAAGGGATTATTGAAGCTCAATGAATCATCTTTCTTTTTCATTGGGTTTTATTCCTTGGTCGATTGTAAAACTTGATATATTGTCAATACTATAAAAATTATCTGAAACCCTAAGCACCTAGGGTTTTCCTAAATAAATATCCATTTCTCCTCATTCCACCATGAAATAAATTTGAGGGTTGGTGAAATGAGGGGGATGTGTATGTGTTCCAATATTCCAAAGGCACTTTGCAGGTTGGCGATCGAAGAAAAGAGTTTGAACTGATTCTCGGTCAATATCTCAATGTGGCGACCAGTGAACAGTAAAGATACTTGATGAGAGAGGCATGTGGGAGTTGCATCAAGCACTTAGATTGAATATTTGGGGTAAATTTGACATTGAGACCATCCCTAAACCAATGGTTAGTCTCTACACCCAAATCCTTGAGTACTTCCTTTGTTAATCAGACCTAATTGGGGTAATTAGGCATGTTAAGCATATAAGAATTTAGGCACCTTATGGTTGAGTCATTATTCGTCAAGTTGGGGATATTTTGTAGCTTGAAAAAAGGGGTATCTAAATCTTCCCTTAGTTTTCCTAGTTTTTTGGGAAGGTGATTATTTTTAGTGCTTATCCGTTGAAGCTCTCAGCACATACTGTTGTTCGGCACATATTGTTGCTCAGCATATGTAAGGAGGTTAAGTACCTAAAGAGGGAAGTATCATAAAAAATAGTCTTGTATGAAATATACTATTGGATTTGTGTCATATTGGTCATGAATAGGGCCTGGACAAAGTGAACTAACCCCATTCCACAAATTTTTATGGCCTCTTGTATGTCATCAAAAGTTGTTGTACCTAAGTAGGGTCATCGGGAGTGATTGTCCAATTAACCCAAAATAGGAACTTGAATCATCAAGTTTGATGGTTGTATTGAAGTTGAAAGTTATTTACAAAGGTGTGGATCCTATAGCAAGTGACCTCCTTGAAAAGTTGAGAGGTTCAATCCTATTGGAAAAAGTAAACCCATAGCCTCTGCATCAAGTGGTATCAGAGCTCAGTAAAGAGTTCTTAGGAGAAAGAAAAAATGTTAGAGGAGGATAGAGAAAGAAATCTCAGAATGAGTAACATGGAGTTGGCCAAACTAGTTAGGGAACAGATGGATGATAATAGGGCAATGAGGGCTGATAATCAAGCCTTAAGAGATTAGTTGGAAAGACTCAAGGGAAGACTCAAAAATAGGATAGATGGACACTCTGGAGATGATGAAGAAGGGGAAGAAGTAGAAGCCCCTGAGTAGGAAGAAGAAGAAGAAGTTCCTACAGACTAGAGACCCCTCTTGAATGCTCTTAAATCCATGGAGAGAATAACCTTGGATGGAAAGTTAGATTTTCTTGTTTTCTATAAAAGGAAGGACCCTAATGTAGCAATGGAATAGATAGAGTCCTTGACAAGTTTCTTCGAATGTGAAGATATACTAGAAAGACAAAGAGTCAAAGTTGCAAATTCTAAGTTGAAGGGAGAAGCCCTAACTTGGTGGAACTCCATCCAGACTAAGAGGGTGAAGAATGGAAAAATAATGATATCAACATGTAAAAAGATGGTTACCTTGGTTAGAGAGACTTATGTTCCTAAAGACTATGGGGTGCAACTCTATAGAAAGAAGAAAAATCTCAGAAAAAGAGATATGGATGTGAGTACATAAACTAAAGAGTTTCAAAAATTGTGCACAAAGGCTAGCACAAAGGAGACATAAGAAGAAAAGTTGGAAAGATACATTAATGGATTGAAATTCCCAATCCAAGAAGACCTAAGTCTGCACACACTAGAGACAATGCAAAAATGCTACCAATTAGCATTAAAATTAGAAGACAAGTTGAGGAGAAGATAGGAGAAAAACAATAAAGGAAAGGGTAGTAATAGTAACAACATCAACAAAAACTTTAGGGGCAGAGGAAATTCTTTTGGAATGGGACAGTCTTCAAGACCAATTGAAGAACAAAGAAAAATAGACAAAGAACAAGGAGAGTCAAGCTCTAGAGGAAACTATATAGGAAGAAGACCTTTTGGAAGGGGAAGATCTAGTGGAAGGAACAATGGCCCTTTGAAATGCTTCAACTGTAGTCAGTTGGGACACCATGGCACTAGATGTCCGAAAAAGATTGGATCAAACAATCAAGGAGAAAGAAGAGTACATAAAAGGAGCTTGAACCTAAGAAAGGCTTATGCATGAAGATGAGACAAACCCTACTACAGATGCCCCAAGGCAGAGAACAACCACAAAGAAAGTCACTATTTGGAACCAATTACAGAATTCATGAAAGGGTATGTAAACTAATCATTGATTTTGGTTCTACTCAAAATTTAGTGTCTAATTAGATGGTTCAAAATTTAAAATTATAGATATTTCCTCATCTTTATCCTTATAATGTTTCTTGGTTAACTAAGGGTCAACAAACATTGGTAAAAGAACAAGCATGGGTAGAGTTATATATTAGTGATTACAAGGACAGAGTTCTATGTGACATAGTGGAAATGGAAATATTCCACCTACTCTTAGGTAGACCATAGAAATATGATGTGGATTCCACTCATAATGGTAGGAAAAATACCTACACCCTTGTCCAAAATGGTGTCTCTCTCACCATGAAGCCTCTTCCTGATACAAAATCAGAAAAAGACCTAGTTGTTATAGTTGTGGGATAAAAAGAGATAGTTGAAACAATGAAACGAGCAGATAAGGGAGGATATGTTTTGATACAAAAACCAAAGGACATAATAGTAGCATAAAAAGAGAAACTAGTGCCAAAGGAAGTTCAGAAACTTCTTGAAACTTACCATGATGTGACTTCTAGTGACTTACCCTCATCCCTCCCATCCATAAGAGACAAAGTCATCAAATTGAATTTGTACCTAGTTCTTCTTTTCCCAATAAGGCTCCCTACAAGATGAATCCCACTCAAAATGCAGAAATTTAAAACCAGGTGAAAGATCTTCTAGAAAAAGGACTGACCAAAAAGAGCTTAAGTCCTTGTGCAATACCATCATACTATCCCCCAAGAAAGATGGCACATGGAGGCTCTATGTTGATAGTAGGGCAGTCAATAAAATAACAATAAAGTATAGATTTCCCATCCAGAGAACTGAGGATCTCCTAGATCAATTGGGAAATGCTTGTTATTTTTCAAAAATTGACTTAAAGTCTAGATATCATCAGATAAGGATAAAACTAGGGGATGATGGAAAATCACATTCAAGACCACAGAGGGTCTTTATGAATGGATTTTCATGTCATTTGGTTTATGTAATGCACCCTCAACCTTCATGAGGTTAATGAATGAACTATTTTATGACTACAATGGAAAATTCCTTATTATTTATCTTGATGACATTCTAATTTTCAGTGGCAGTTTAGAGGATCATCTAAAGAATTTGGAAATGGTGATCAAAACATTGCATGAACACAAACTCCTCATCAATCTAGACAAGTGTGTCTTTTTGCAGAAGCAACTCACATTTTTGGGATTTGTAATCTCTCAGGGGTCACTCAAGATGGATCCCTCAAAAGTGGATGTTATTATCAACTGGCCACCCCCTAAGAATCAAGGTGATGTAAGAAGTTTCCATGGTTTAGCTAATTTTTACAGAAAATTCATTAAGAATTTCAATCATGTATGTGCACCTATGCTTGACACAATTAAGGGTGGAAAGAAAATAAAAAAATTTGGACTAAGGAGGCTAACAATGCATTTGATTACTTGAAATAAAGAGTATCACATTATCCCATCCTCACACTCCCTGATTTTAAAAAAGTGTTCACAGTAGAGACTGATGCTAGTAACTTGGCTATAGGCGCAGTCTTAAGCTAGGATGGAAAACTAGTAGCCTTATTCTCAAAAAAACTAAATGATGCCAAGATGAGATACTCCACATATGACCTAGAGTTGTATGCCATGGTTCATACCCTCAAAAAATGGAGGCATTACCTGTTACCCAAATAATTTTTCATTTTTATAGACAACTATGCATTAAGCTATCTAAACACCCAAGACAAGTTAAGTATCAAACACATTAAATGGATGGAACAACTCCAACCCTACTCATTTTCAATTAAATATAATAAGGATGTAGCCAATAAAGTGGTTGATGCACTAAGAAGAATAATTTTCCTAATCTAAGAAATACAAGTCGATAGCATTGGTATAACTTCTCTACAGGATCTCTACATTGATGATCCAGATTTTGGTGAAGCATATGACATATGTACAAAACTTGTGGACAAACACCACACTGATTTTTCATAATTTTTGATATAGCATGGCCTACTCTTCAAAGGAATTTAACTATGCAATCCTAGGTATTCCATGAGGGACAACATAATCCTAGAAAAACATTGTGGAGGAATGAGTGATCACCTTTTTTTAGACAAGACACTAGAAGTAGTCAGAAGACACTACCATTAGCCTAAGATGCAGAATGATGTCATAAAATTTGTCCAAACTTGTGTCATTTTCCAACAAGCCAAAGGTGTTTCAACTAGCCAAGGACTATATCAACCATTACCTAAACTTACAAAACCATGGGAATAAATGTCAATGGATTTTGTAATGGGGTTACCAAGGACTAAACAGGGATTTGACAACATTTTTATAGTATTGGATTTCTTTGGTAAAATGGCATACATTATTCCCTGTAAAAGCACATATGATGCATCACATATTGCTCAATTATTTTTCAAATAAATTGTCAGAATACATGGTTTACCTCTGTCTATTCTCTCAAATAGAGATGCAAAGTTTCAGGGACATTTTTGGAGGATATTGCACAAGAAATTGGGCACAAATTTATAATTTAGTT
This sequence comes from Thuja plicata, assembly GCA_018584345.1. Taxonomy (NCBI): domain Eukaryota; kingdom Viridiplantae; phylum Streptophyta; class Pinopsida; order Cupressales; family Cupressaceae; genus Thuja; species Thuja plicata. The sequence goes on from MU224986.1 coordinate 517,812, forward strand.
CTGCCTACCATCCACAAATTGATGATCAGACATATGTGGTCAATAGATCATTGGGAAATATTCTAAGATGCCTCACAAAACTAGGATCTCCTTCTACCACAAGTCGAATATGCTTTCAATGATTATGTTAACAGATTAACAGGTAGGACACCATTTCAAACAGTTTATGGTTTTCATCCAAGGGGACCAATGGAGCTCAGAAATCTCCCAAATGATTTTCATATCAATTCTCAGGGAGAAGATCTTGCAGTCATGATAAAATAGATACAAGACTAAGTAAAGGATAACTTGGAATAAACATTGCAGAAGTACAAAGTACAAGCAGATAAAAGGAGAAGAGAAGTACATTTTCAAATAGGTAACAAAGTTTGGGCTTACCTGAGAAAGGAAAGACTCCCTAAAGGACCTCATACAAAGATTCACATGAAGAATATTGGTCCATGCACAATTCTTCATAAATTTGGCCAGAATGCTTATGAAATAACATTTCCACCCACACTCTCTATTTCTCATATTTTAATGTTTTTTACTTAACAATTTTTCAGAGAAAATACAAGTATGGTAGGTCAAAAAGAAGATGGAGATGAATCAGAAGGTGACTAGATTCATGATCTACCCCCACTCAATCTCTCCTTTTACAAAATATTCTTCAAACAAATATTCTCAAGAAGACCAAAAAGAAAACCTACGTGTAGTACTTAGTTAAATGGAAAGGACTTCCAGATATTGATGCCACATGGATGACTGAAAAAGACATTCTCAAGAATGGATTCACTATAGACCAACTCACCTCAAGTGGGAACTTGAGTTAATTTTCCCCAGGGGAGTATGGTGTAGGAGCCCCAACATCCTAACTTAATTTGCAACATGTCCTAAACATCTAGGACTTCTTGTTTTCAATAATGATCCATTTGTAAGACCTAGTGCCAAGATTTGGTCCTTATGAACCACTTGGTCAACTATGGTCAAAGGATCCATAAATTTATAATTTGAGTTATTTTTATGTTTTAGGTATTCATTAAATAGGTTTGTTCCATTAGTGACCCCTAGGAAAGTAAAAAATTAACAATTGTTCAATTTGTGCAAAATATGCAAAAATGCAACATTTGCATAAAAGTTGCATAGCAACATTTTGCTGACAAGATAACTTTTTCAAAGTTGGTTGTAAACCTTCATCCCAATGGATTCTTATTTTAAATGTGGTTGTAATCATTGGAGGAACTCCTCAAATATCCCTTACAAGCGGGTGGAGGAGGATTATGATGATGAAGAGATGATGTAAATTTTACAAATAATCAATAAAATAGAGCCATTTTCCTACAAAAAGTCAGTTATTATGGATCTGTACAGCCTTGTACAGACTCAAATTGGAAGAAAAACAATGTATTATTGAAGTTAAGTAATCATATTTCTTTTTCATTTCGTTTGATTCCTTAATCGATTGTAGAACTTGAGATATTGTCAATACTGTAAAAATTGTCTGAAACCCTAAGCACCTAGGGTTTCCCTGAATAAATAACCAGTTCTCCTCGTTCCACCATGAGAGAAATCTGAGGGTTGGTGAAATGAGGGGGATGTGTATGTGTTCCAAGATTCCAAAGGCACTTTTCAGGTTGGTGGTCAAAGAAATGAGTTTGAACTGATTCTCGATTGACATCTCAATGTGGTGACTAGTGAACAATAAAGATACTTGATGATAGAGGTAGTGGGGGTTGCATCAAGCACTTAGATTGAAGATTTGGGGTACATTTGACATGGAGACCATCCCTAAACCAATGTTTAGTCTCTGCACCCAAATCCTTTAGTATTTCCTTTTTTAATCAGACCAAATTGGGGTAATTAGGTATGTTAAGCATATCAACATTTAGGCACCTTATGATTGAGTCATTATCTGTCAACTTGGGAATATTTTGTAACTTGAAAAAAGGGGTATCTGAATATTCCCTTAGTTTTCTAAGGTTTTTGGAAAGGTTATTAGTTTTAGTGATCATTCATTGAATGGCTCGGTGCATACTGTTGCTCAGCACATATTGTTTCTCAACATATGTAAGGAACTTAAGTACCTAAAGAGGGAAGTACCATAAGAAATAGTCTTGTATAAATACATTGTTGGATTTGTGTCATATTGGGCATGAATAGTTCCTAGAAAAAGTGATCCAACCCCATTCCATAAATTCATATTGCCTCTTGTATGTCATCAAAAGTTGTTGTACCCAAGTAGGGTCATTGGGAGTGATTGTGCAATCAACCCAAAATAGGAACTTGAATCATCAAGTTTGAGTGTTGTATTAAAGTTGGAAGTTGTTTAAAAAGGTATGGATCCTATAGAAAGTGACATCATTGAAAAGTTGAGAGGTTCAGTCTTGTTGGACAAAGTAAACCTATAGCCTTTGCATTAGAGAGTCTATGGAAAATCCCTACTATTTCAGGGAGAGCTATGAAGAGGATATTAAGAAGATTGTATTGAGAGTGGTAATTTTGGATTGATGTATTTTCTCATGTGTTTCCATCAATTAAAAAGGGGGAGATTGTTGGAATTGGATTCTGTTGGAGTTGTTGGTATTCATGTTTTGTCATTGGTGTTAACATATTTTTCAGATAAAGACAGACATACTAGTTATCACTAGTGCATGGGTGACTGATAGAAGTGTACAGACACTTTACAGATGTTTAAGAATATGTGAAGATGGGGATGTGTATAGGGATGAGTCTTGATATTATATATAATGTCACTTGAGTTTATGTTTTTGTTTTTCTGATTTACAACGATTTTGGTGAAGACTGTTTGCAGAACAGTGGTAGAGAAATTTGACAGAGCTAGTCTCTAAGTTTTTTGGATAACTTGAGTGCGAGCATGATTCACATATACAAGCTTGCTGAATGTTTGGAGATATATTTTTATGATTCTTGGGTTGCAAGGCCCTTGGTGACATCATTGTGGTGTGTTTTTAGGAGAAGACCTATTTTGGGCTAATTTCATAGATGTGGCATGTATTATGGATAGTGAGTGTGGATTGCGGATCTTGGATTATATTTGATGAATTGTAATTGATGTTTACTTATTATAGGTACCATGTGTATATTATCAATGAGTTATATAATTATTTATACATTAGGGAAGTCTTAATTGGCCGACCTAACTCCTTATTGTAAACTTGTATAAAGGAAAGTTGTTTTCTTGGTTAGGAGTGTGGATAGTGAAGTGTGGAAGTTGTGATCTTGTATTTGTGAATTTTTGTGGATGTAGAGTAGAGTTTGTGATTAAAGAACTTCATTGGAACTGTTTAAGAAAAGTTTTTTCTATCAATTAGTTCATTGGATATTATATTTTTGTATATCTTAATCTTGGATAGCGAGTCCTGAAGGTGGATTTAACCTTCTTTAGGCAGTGAGCCTCTTGTTTCTCATGACTCCTAACATGGTCTTTCCTTTAATAGAGACTATGTACTATATGTAATAATCAACTCCTAACAATCCTAAATCTCCTAGCATGGATACTATACTCTTAGTGCTTCATTTGTGGATATTAATTCTAACTGAGGTTTTTCCCTTAACAGGGTTTCCTCAACAACAAATGGTTTTGTTATGGTGTTGTTGTTAATGTGTTCAGAATTGCATTTATCTTTTGATTGTTAAAGGTCAAAGTTTAAATATTTGGCATACAACTGATTCACCCCCCCTCTCAGTTGTTCTAGTGGACTATTTTTGCTAACATATATGAATATATAAGCATAAGAATGAAGTGTATATATATAGGAAACATCCTACAACACAACCTTAAACTTGTGAGCCTCTAATCTCAGAGGTCTTGGGTTTGAATATACTTAATCTTAAAAAGTAATAATAATTAAATTAACAAATACGAATAATTAAATCTCACCTTCGGCCTATTACCCATCATATATATATATATATATATATATCAGAGGTCTTGGGTTTGAATCTACTTAATCTTAAAAAGTAATAATAATTAAATTAACAAATACGAATAATTAAATCTCACCTTCGGCCTATTACCCATCATATATATATATATATATA
>MU224986.1:531085-545388 GCA_018584345.1 Thuja plicata
TAAATTTGGTAATGATGCACCATGTCTTGTTAAAGGGAAATGATCAATTAACTTGACTGACAAGATCAGATGTGACAATGTATATTGGGTTGATGATCTTAATTATAATTTATTAAGTGTTGCACAGTTGAATACTTCTGGTTACAGAGTCAAATTCCATCACACGAAGGAAAAGATCTATGATGCTACTAGAGAACTAGTTGGAAGTGGTGAGAAAACAAAAGGTAACTTGTTTATCTAGATTTATCTGAAGAGACATGCTTGTTTGCACAATATAATGTTGTTTGGTTATGGCATAAAATTTTATGTCATGTAAACTTTGATAACTTGGTAAGCATAAGAAAATTAAAAATGGTTAGAGGGTTGCCTAAGTTCATACTCACCTTTGTGGTCCCATTGGTGAGAAAAGTTACTATGGAGATAGATATTTCATTATATTTGTTGATGATTACTTAAGAATGATGACTATTATGTTTATTAAAGAAAAATATGATGCATTCCAGTTATTTAAATGGTACTTGGAAATAGTTGAAAAGGAGACATGTAAAAGTCTGAAATGTTTGAGATCTGACAGAGGAGGTGAGTTTATTTCTAATGATTTTAACAGGTTCTACAATGAATAAGGGATAAAAGGATAAATGTCTACACCTAGAACACCACCATAGAATGGTATTGTTGAGAGAAGAAATAGATCTATCATGGACTATGCCAGAACATTAATGATGGAGAAAAATGTTGCACAAAAATATTGGAGAGAAGTTGTAAGTATAGCAGTCTATACCCTGAATAGATTACAAGTAAAGAAAGGTACTACTGCTACACCTTATGAGCTTTGGTATGGATATGCACCTAATGTAAAATATTTCAAAGTTTTTGGAAGAAAATGTTTCATACTGAAGGATAACAGAAATGGAAAACTTGATGCTAAAGGTGAGGAAGGCATATTTCTTGGTTATTCAACTAAGAGTAAAGCATATAAGTGTTTGAATTCTAACACTAACAAAATTGTGGAAAGTGCAAATGTTAGAATTGATGAGTATGCATAAAGAAATGAAGCTAAAAGCACACAGGAACCTAAGAGTTACAAATCATTTGTCTATATGGATGAGGAAGATTCTAATACATTACCTAAAACTGAGAATCAGGTTCCTGAGAAACAACTAGCACCTGTCAAGTCACAGAATGAGGATGTTGGGAAACATAAGGCAATTGCGGAGCTATTTGATGGAGGTGCCGAGTCATAGAATCACCCTAAATTGAATGTGAATGATCAAACTGAAGAAGAAAGAGAACCTAAGCTAGAAAAGTATGTGAGGAGGCACCACAAACTTGATCAAATCATAGGATCGAAGGATTTTGCAACTATGACAAGAGGCAAGTTAAGAGATGGTACATGCTTGTTATGTGATTTTGAGCCTACAACAGTAAAAGATGCCTTAGACAATGAAGACTAGATACAATCCATGAATGAAGAAATCGAACAGATTGAGAAGAATAAGACTTGGACACTTGTACCTAGGCCGAATGACAAAAATGTAATTGGTACTAAGTGGGTATTCAGGAATAAGCTGAATAAACATGGAGAGGTAACAGGAAACAAAGCTAGACTGGCATGCAAAGTTTATGCACAAGAGGAAGGAATTGATTATGGAGAAACATTTGCCCCAGTTTCAAGATTAGGAGTAAGAACATTACTTGCATATGTAGCCTACAGAGGTTTTAAAGTTTATCAAATGGATGTGAAGTCAACATTCCTAAATGGGATATTAGAAGAAGAAGTGTACATTTAAAAAGTTGATGGATTTGTAGACCCAAGTAAGAGGAACATGGTTTGCAGATTACACAAAGTACTATATGGATTGAAGCAAGCACCAAGAGCATGGTATAAGAGATTGCACAATTATTTGGTAAAGATTGGATTTGCAAGAACCAATGACAACAACAATCTATATTTGAAGACAGAGCAATGTAAAGGTACTTTATTGGCTGAAATTTTTGTTGATGACATTATAGTTAGTGGAAAAGATGTGTTATGCCAAGCATTTACAAAAGAGATGCAAACTGAATTTGAAATGTCTATGTTTGGTGAGATAAAAAAAATTGTTGGCTTACAAATATATCAGATGAAGAATGGTATCTATATTACTCAATCAAAATATGTCAAGGAGATACTAAAAACTTTTGGAATGGAAGATTCAAAACCAGTGAGTACACCCATGGCTACTAGATAGAATTTAACAAAGAATGATGATACAAAAGAAGTAAATCAAACCCTTTACAAATCAATGATTGGAAAGCTACAATATGTTGTACACAGTAGACCTGATATTGCACTAGCTATTGATATTGTTGCAAGATTTTTTGCCAATCCTAAAGAAACACATATGATGGCGGTAAAAAGAATTTTGAGATATTTGAAAGGAACAGATGAATATGGTCTGTACTATAAGAGGAATGATAAGTTTGAGCTTAGAGTTTACACTGACTCTGATTGGGCTGGAAATGTGGATGACAGGAAAAGCACCATAGGAGGAGCATTTCTTCTAGGAAAAAGATTAGTTTTATGGACAAGCAAGAAACATAATTGCACCTCACAATCTACAGCTGAAGTTGAGTATGTGGCAGCAATAGTTAATTGTTCTAATATTGTGTGGTTGAAGATACTACTAAAAGGTATGAAAGAAGAGGTCACAGAACCATTTGTCATATATTGTGATTACATGAGTGCCATTAATATTTATAAGAACCCTGTGATGCATTCTAAGACAAAGCATATAGCTATCAAGTATCATTACTTGAGGGAGCTAGTTCAGAAAAAGGAAGTGAGACTGAAATATGTGAATACTAAAGAATAGTTAGCAGACATATTTACAAAGGCACTACCCAAGGATTCTCATGAGTATCTATGAGGTAAATTAGGGGTGATTCCCGTAACTGAGGCTAATTATTTTAGAATGGTACTATTGCATCAAATGTTATACTTAGAATATTTGACACATTGATGCACAGGAAGTCACACTTTAGGATGTCGCCTAAAGTTGTGAAAGAAAGACTTGAACAGAAAAGAGGATCAGTCATAAGCAAGATGACAGGAACAACATGATACAAAGTTTTGAACAGAAGAAACTGGATGATGAAGATGTCAACGTCTTTGGCATTGTTGTCAAAGAGGGACAAATATACTAAGAAAGATAGAGGGAGAAGTTTACTGAAAGAGGAAGAGATTAATGAAAAAAAAAGATTATTGTCAAAGAGGGAAATATTAATGAAAGAGGGAGTCTATAGATGAACATAAACATAAATATTTCAGTGTGATCAAAGACACAGAGGGAGAAAATTTTTACAAGATGAGAATTAGGATGAAGCTAAAGACATTAATGAAGATTTGTTCATATCAAGGAACACAGGCAAAATTTTTAGATTGTATGGTAACTATGGTTGGAAAATTATTGTTTTATTATTTAGTGTTGCCATCAATGCCAAAGACAGAGATTGTTGGAAAGCTATAATTGAAACAATTGTTGTTTTTTCATTGATGTCAAACCTTAATTGGTGAGACTATTGCTACCTATTTGAGTATCATATCTATTTATTGATGAAGGATATTTAACAAGAAGACAAAGTGAAATGGTTAAGTTATGGTAAATCACAAGGGTACTTGATCAGTTGGCACATTGGCAAAGTAATGTGTTGTTTATCTTTTGATGAAAGTTTACTGAGAACAGTTTATGCCGAATGAAGTCAGTGATGACCGAGCGCCAGTAAATTGCTGAGGAAAATAGTGATGACCCAGCGTCAAAAAATTATGAAAGAACACAGTGTTGGCCAAGCAGTAGTATTTTGGTAATTGTTGAGATTTGAGATCTCTGGCCGACTTAGTTGGTTCTATTGGGATATTTAAAGTTAATTAAGGATAAGAATGATTGATCCACACTATGTAAATGCATGGGTAATCGTAATTAATGCATGGATCAAAGATTTAATTAGTGATTGCTTTGGAGAAATAAATTAAATGTAATGATGGAAAGATCCATTGAATCTGACCTAATGTAACGCCCCGCCAAAGAACCCAAGAGAGATTAACCTAGAACATGATACTATGTGTACTGAATAATTATTTTTTTGTTAACATAAAGAGACATACATTAATGTGGAAGCAATTACCATTTATACACATGTCTTACACTCACATAGATTACACGACTCAAGGGTTCCATGACGTTGAATTACTTAAAGAAAAACACAACTAACAATATAACAAAAGATTCCATCTGATTAAGTATAACAAATACAACTTACAAAGCCATAATTACAATCCTCATGGATAACCATGAAACCACCATAAACTCACATGTCGTAGGGTATGTGGTAATCACTCTAATCTACTTAATTTACAATATCTAGATTAGATATCACATGCGATACTCTAATACAAGATTTACAATAATGAAATTACATAATAAATGATGGAATAACATAAAGAGATCATCTTCAAAGAACCATCAAGCACCTGGTACAAGGATGTCGAATCTCAATGGGTAAAGAATCACTACCACCCGTCCGTGTGGAACCACAAAGGTCCACCCCACCGTGCTAAGGAGATAACAATAGACCCCACTCGGGTATCCAAAACCAATAAGGAATAACCACTAAGAAAGGGATCCTAATAGCTCTCTAATCCAAGTGTACTACACATCATGATAGGTAAGACTCACTAATCCAGAGGCAACTAACACACGTAAGAAATCTAGACTGTGTAAAGGAAGGTGTCATCATGTACGTCTAACTATTAAGTTATGTCCTAGCAATCCCAATGGATTCCAGCACCTAAGTGACCATACACAGAGCCAATGACCTCTCAAACTGACAAGGCCACTAACTATGCCAGAACCCGCACCTCGTAAGGGGGAAAGCATTATCTCATCCTCCATCTCAATCTTTCCTATCACTCAAGCATGGGTGAGGAGAAGCATATCTTATTAGTTCATTTTACGATCTCTCAGTTTATATTTAGTTATCACTTATTAAGTAAACTCCACAATAATAAATTGAGTATTCACTTACAGACACGAAACTTATTGCAAGCCACCTCCTACTACACATCTAGGTAACCTACCCTAGGTTCATGGATCCTAACAGATCTAGCATACGTCTCAACCCACAAGTATACCCCAAATCCAGTATCCCATACAACAGGAATGGACACATATAGGTACACAATCAGATAACAGAATCGTAAGGGTCAACATGGTCAATTTAGGATAATAAAGTCCAAAAGCACACACACCAGAGAATAAAAAATCAACAAATCTCTAGGACTCATACCCAGCCTCTGTAATACCCTAGGTCATCTAATGCCCCCATAATGTCACATATACGCAAAAGAGAACCATAAGGATGCATAGAACAAAAACGTCCTAAAGGACTGAAAATGAACATAAGAGAATAACAAGTACAGCTAATCAAATCATCCATATGCATAAAATGACCCCATTTATCCATTCAATATTCAGTCTAGGTTTAGGCTTATTTCCAAAACATAATATCATTCTAATCAACTCTATTTAAATCCATTTCTAGTATCTAAATAAACTTAATTAAAATAAACATTAAATTAATTAGATTAATTAAGCTAAACCTAATGTCTTCACATTAACCAAGATTTTACTAATTAAAAATTAACATTAATTAATTTTAATTAGTCCAAACGTAATTATGTAAATTACAATAATACTTTTGTTTAAATCAAATTAATAATTAAATATTAATTAAAATTTAAAAACAATCACCATATTCATATAAAAATTAATCTTAAATACACTAATTTTAAATCAATTATAAACCTTTTAATTAAAAATTATCCATAACCACACAAATTTAAAATTAATAATATTATATTAGAAAAACTAATATAAAAATTAATTAAAAATAAAAACTAATTTAAAATACAAAGTAAGTTATTTTAACAAAACCGAATTTCATTACCAAGTTTTAAATATATTAAAATTTGAAAAGTGTTAAAACAAACAAATTAAACAATAATTTTGGTGAGGGGGAGGGGGTGGGGATGGGGTCCGACCACCCCATCAAAACCTTTAAAAAAAAAATTTAATTTTTTTTATTTATACAGAGCACTTTATTCACAGTGCGTTAAACCTTTTTGAATTTTTTAATATATTTTTACTAAAAAAATGATTTACACTTTGCTTCTTAAAAAGGTATATATATATATATTCTCTTAGGAAAATTTTCAAAAACGGAAACAAATAGGAAAGGGGTTTTTTTTGTCTTTTTCTAGTTTTCCTTTTCTGGGTAATTTATTTATTTTCTCACCAGTCTGTACTTTTTCTAGAGAATACATTTTTTTAACCAATTTAATTTTTCCAAAGGAATTTACAAGGGCAAATTTATTTATTTTTCTCTATAGTATAAACTATATGGCAGATTAATATTTTGATTTCTAGGAGTTCTAGAAGGAATTTCTTCACAAAATTTTGACAGCATAACGACACTATGCTAAGAAATATAAAAATATAAAAATAATAGATCTAGGGTTTTATAAACACCCAAAAACCTAGAAATACTTTTAAACCATATAGAAGCAAAAATACCAAACATGCATCCATCTAACCATTGAAAACTCTAGATTTTACAAAATTGAAAACAAAATATGGAGAACAAAACCAGCCTTAATTCCAATGCAAGAACTGAAGAAGGGTACCCTTGGAGAAGATAGGAGATCTGAAAACCTCTAATCCTAATTCCACCACAAATCTGAGATCCACGATGAACCAAGCACATATAAGCAAGAAACACCCGAAAACACCAAAGCAACAAGCAACCACAACAATCCTCAATTCTTCAAAAATCTCAAATCACCAAGAGCTCTCCAAAATGCCAAAAACCTGTTATGAGGGAAATGAGAGGAGAATTCTCCTAAAGAGAATAAACTTCCCCTAATTGTGCAAACCCTCATGACAACTCACCATTCAATCCCTAAAATAACTCAACTTGAAATTGAAAGTAAATCCAAATTAAATAAATAAAATATTCTTTATTGCCACAACTCAACTTTGACTCCTAATATCTAGTTGAGATATTTGAATTTGAAAATACTTTTTCAACACATTCATGCACATGTAATTAATAAAATATTAAATTAAATAGATTAAATATTTATGTCATAATATTACATGCAACCAAATATTTAATTATTGAATTAATCATAAAAGCATATATACATTAATTTTCAATTAAATACTTAATTAAATCAAAATATTTAAATTTAATTAATTATCTAAAATAAACATGGGATATAATTAAATATTTAGTTCAACTATAATCCATAAAATCATAAACATGGAAAAGTCACTCAAAACTCAATAAATCACCTAAAAGCAATCACATGCAAAACAAACATACTCAAGGGAAAGGGTATTCGAATTCCTGTCAACTAGACAAATCTGGATAGGGTAGTCATACTGAAACTCATCCAACATTAGGATTATTAGGCTTAGGTTAGGGTTTTGGATCTGTATATTACCTCCCCTCTTTACCATTGAGATGAATATGTATGGGCATGCTCACTCCTTCCAATTTAGGGAAGACGGTGCCATGTACCTGCAATCCTGTCACCAAAAGAACATGCATGTACATATAATACAATATCGCAAAGAATGATAGGGATTGGTCGAACGTGTTGATCTCACCTAGGCAAGTAACTACATCTCTATCCTCTACCATGATAATACATCAACAAGTACATCCACACATAAGACAACCATACACATGCAAGTATGGGGTAAGTATATCATAATCTGAGATCCACATATAATAACCAACATGATAATACCATCATATCTATCTATGCATATGATAAATCCATGACATCATAATCAAGTATCATCATCAAATGAAACAATAACAACTCACATGAAATGTGGCCTAAAATAATTTTTCCAATCAACTGAAACCACTGCCTAAAAGAGTACGACAACACAAACTAAAAACAAAATAAGAGTGGGTATTACATCCACCCCCCCCCCTAGGATTAGGCTTACTCCTGGAAGCCTGAAACAAATAGGGATATAAATCCCATAAACATGAAGCATCCTAATGAGTCACATATGAATCAGCGTGTAGATCCCATAAGACCTTTCCCTGCTCTCTGGTTCAAACTCTGAGGGTCATTCCCCACTATAGGAAACTGAAACCCAGTTGTAGGTCCTCTACCCGCAGAATCAATCACAGGAGGATGATACACTAGAGGATGATAATCCAAGGTTTCATATACTCCATGAGATCTATCGATAATCCCAACTGTAGGTTCGGAAGTCGCAAGTCTCTGTTTAGAAAATTGAGAAGCATGCTGTGGACAATTCACTGTGATATGCCCAAAATTTCCACATGTGAAGCAAGCCCCTCTACTACCACTTCCTCTAAATGAAGGTGCACTAGACTGCTGAAAACCATCTCTATTGATACTCTACTGTGTTCTCTGTGGTAGCTGACTAAACTGATTGTGCCTGGTGTACGGACCACCTCGATAATCCCTAGAGCGAGCACCATCGCTCTTACTATATGGATGAGACACCTTCTACTGAGATTTTTGATTACCCACAAAGGAAATAGGGGGTTCATTGAGGTTCCCAGTCCCTTGAGACTAATTACCTCTAACCCAAAAAATCAATTTACCACCTGTAGGAGCACCCATCTGACCTCCATGGCCTAATGCCAAGTTAGCTTCCACTAGAGTGGCTTTAATAACCGCAGCTCTCAGGTTTGTAGGCTCAAAGTGCTTTACGTCCCCTACGATGCAGGCATTAAGCCCTCACACAAAGTGTTGTACCATCAGTACTGAGTCCTGGCTATATCCAGCGTACTGCTTGGGCTCATAAAAATGATGCTCGTACTGCTCTAGTGACAATGTCAACTGTCTAAGATTATGAAACTCATCGGCCCTCTACTACCTCAACTGATCAGATAGGAACATCTCTCTAAAGTTCTCGAGAATGAGTTCCCAAGTAATAGTGTCCATACGGAGACCCAACTTCTCTTCCTCAATCTTCCACCAGATAGCCGCAAAATGTGTCAACTACATCACGGTGTATCTCTCTTTAGTATTACTACTAAAGGGATGCATCACAAATACTCTATCCAAAGCTATCAACCAAGTCTCTACCTCCAAACCAGATTCATGTCCATTGAAAGGGATAGCCTTCCCTCTCGTCAGGTCTCTCATGTAGTTGGCTGCCACCACTGCAGGGTCCATAGTAACTGTCCTCCCATGAGGGCTCCTGGATCTCTCCCTCTATCTCTCCTCATGATGGGAGTGGTGAGATACATCTTGCTCCACTCTGGCTCTCTCAGGAAGGCGATATAGGATAGCCTGAAGTAACTACCTAGCATCCAATCCCCCAGACTCATCTTGACCATCTCTCCTCTGATCACCTCTATCTTGTTGCTGACTAACCTCCTATCTGACACTCATGGAGGGGATAGGATTCCTACCTCCCCCACAGGCACCAGACATACCTCTACCATGGCCTCCAGATGCTCTTGTTTCAAGCATAATTCATGAAACAAATAGAGATAAATACAAATCTCACCACATAGCTTGAATCATAAACTAAAGAATGAATATACCATAAAGCAATAATCTAAAAACAAATGTGTTGTATGTATATGTTTTATTTTTAATTTCAAGCTAGACACAACCTAATGAGCATACAATTCATAGAGTTCCCAGTGTAGAAACTAGTGCTCTGATACCAAATTTAACACCCCGCCAGGGAACCCAAGACAGATTAACCTAGGACATGATACTATGTGTGCTGAATAAATTTTTTTTGTGTTAACATAAAGAGACATACATTAATGCGGAAGCAATTACCATTTATACACATGTCTTACACTCACATAGATTACACGACTCAAGGGTTCCATGACTTTGAATTACTTAAAGAAAAACACAACTAACAATATAAAAAAAAGATTCCATCTGATTAAGTATAACAAATACAACTTACATAACCATAATTACAATCCTCATGGATAACCATGAAACCACCATAAACTCACATCCACTGCACATGTCGCAAGGTATGTGGTAATCACTTTAATATACTTAATTTACAATATCCAGATTAGATATCACATGAGATACTCTAATACAAGATTTACAATAATGAAATTCTATTATAAATGATGGAGTAACATAAAGAGCTCATCTGCAAAGAACCATCAAGCACCTAGTACAAGGACGTTGAATCTCAATGGGTAAAGAATCACTACCACCCATCTGTGTGGAACCACAAATGTCCACCCCACCGTGCTGAGGAGATAAAAACAGACCCCACTCGGGTATCCAAAACCAATAAGGAATAACCACTAAGCAAGGGATCTTGATAGATCTCTAATCCAGCTGTATGACACATCATGATAGGTAAGACTCACTAATCTAGAGGCAATTGACACACGTAGGAATTCTAGATTGTGTAAATGAAGGTGTTATCATGTACATCTAACCCTTAAGTTATGTCCTAGCAATCCCAATGGATTCCGACACCTCAATGACCATATACGGAGCCAATGACCTCTCAAACTGACAAGGCCACTAACTATGCCAGAACCCGCGCCTCGTAAGGGGGCAAGCATTATCTCATCCTCCATCTCAGTCTTTACTAGCACTCAAGCATGGGTGAGGAGAAGCATATCTTATTAGTTAATTTTATGATCTCTCAATTTGTATTTAGTTATCACTTATTAAGTAAACTCCACAATAAGCAATCCAGTAGTCACTTACGGACACGGAACTTATTGCAAGCCACCTCCTACTACACATCTAGGTAACCTACCCTAGGCTCACAGATCCTAACAGATCTAGCATAGGTTGCAACCCATAAGTATACCCCAAATCCAGTATCCCATACAACAGGAACGGTCACATATAGGTACACAATAAGATAACAGAATTGTAAGGGTCAACATGGTCAATTTAGGATAATAAAGTCCAAAAGCACACACACCAGAGAATAAACAATCAACAAATCTATAGGACTCATACCCAGCCTCTGTAATACCCTAGGTCATTTAATGCCCCCATAATGTCACATATACGCAAAAGAGAACCATAAGGATGCATAGAACAAAAATGTCCTAAAGGAATGAAAAATGAAGATAAGAGAATAACAAGTACAGCTAATCAAATCATCCATATGCATAAAATGACCCCATTTATCCATTCAATATTCAGTCTAGGTTTAGGCTTATTTCCAAAACACAATATCATTCTAATCAACTCTTTTTAAATCCATTTCTAGTATCTAAATAAACTTAATTAAAATAAATATTAAATTAATTAGATTAATTAAGCTAAACCTAATGTCTTCACATTAACCAAGATTTTACTAATTAAAAATTAACATTAATTAATTTTAATTAGTCCAAACGTAATTATGTAAATTACAATAATACTTTTGTTTAAATCAAATTAAAAATCATATATTAATTAAAATTTAAAAACAATCACCATATTCATATAAAAATTAATCTTAAATACACTAATTTAAAATCAATTATAAACCTTTTAATTAAAATTACCCATAACCATACAAATTAAAAATTAAAAACATTATATTAGAAAAACTAATATACAAATTAATTAAAAATAAAAATAAATAAAAACTAATTTAAAATACAAAGTAAGTTATTTTAACAAAACCGAGTTTCACTACCAAATTTTAAATATATTAAAATTTGAAAAGTTTTAAAATAAACAAATTAAACAATAATTTTGGGGAGGGGGATTGGGTCCCTCCAGTCCCCCCGCGGTAATCACCCGCACCCCAACTCATAGGGGTCACTGTCGTAGCAGTCGGCTACCCTTTGGGGTGGTCGTGTTGCCTATGGCAATGCGGGCCCCCCTTGGGGTATGCCCAGCCGCGTAGGGTAGCGCGTCAGACATGGGGGGTGGGGATGGGGTCCCACCGCCCCATCAAAACCTTTAAAAAAAAAATTTAATTTTTTTTATTTACACAGAGCACTTTGATCACAGTGCGTTAAACCTTTTTTAATTTTTTTTATATATTTTTACTAAAAAAATGATTTACACTTTGCTTCTTAAAAAGGTATATATATATTTTTTTCTCTTAGAAAAATTTCTGAAAATGGAAACAAACAGGAAAGGGGTTTTTTTTTTGTCTTTTTCTAGTTTTCCTTTCCTGGGTAATTTATTTATTTTCTCACCAATCTTTACTTTTTCCAAAGAATACATTTTTTTTAGCCAATTTAATTTTGCCAAAGGAATTTACAAGGGCAAATTTATTTATTTTTCTCTATAGTATAAACTATATGGCAGATTAATATTTTGATTTCTAGGAGTTCTAGAAGGAATTTCTTCACAAAATTTCGACAGCATAACGATACTATGCTAAGAAATATAAAAATAAGAAAATAAAAGATCTAGGGTTTTATAAACACCCGAAAACCTAGAAATATTTTTAAACCATATAGAAGCAAAAATACCAAACATGCATCCATCTAACCATTGAAAACTCTAGATTTTACAAAATTGAAAACAAAAAATGGAGAACAAAAGCAACCTTAATTCCAATGCAAGAACTGAAGAAATGTGCTCTTGGAGAAGATAGGAGATCTGAAAACCTCTAATCCTGATTCCACCACAAATCTGAGATCCACGAAGAACCAAGCACATACAAGCAACAAACACTCAAAAACTCCAAAGAAACAAGCAACCACAACAATCCTCAATCCTTCAAAAATCTCAAATCACCAAGAGCTCTCCAAAATGCTAAAAACTTGTTATGAGGGAAATGAGAGGAGAATTCTCCTAAAGAGAATCAACTTCCCCTAATTGTGTAAACCCTCATGACAATTCCCCATTCAATTCCTAAAATAACTCAACTTGAAATTGAAAGTAAATCCAAATTAAATAAATAAAATATTCTTTATTTCCACAACTCAACTTTGACTCCTAATATCTAGTTGAGATATTTGAATTTGAAAATACTTTTTCAACACATTCATGCACATGTAATTAATAAAATATTAAATTAAATAGATTAAATATTTATGTCACAATATTACATGCAACCAAATATTTAATTATTTAATTAATCATAAAAGCATATATACATTAAATTTCAATTAAATACTTAATTAAATCAAAATATTCAAATATTTGAATTTAATTAATTATCTTAAATAAAGATAGGATATAATTAAATATTTAATTCAACTATAATCCATGAAACCATAAACATGTAAAAATACTCAAAACTCAATAAATCACCTAAAAGTAATCACATGCAAAACAAACATACTCAGGGGAAAGGGTATTTGAATTCCTGTCAACTAGGCGAATCCAGATAGGGTATTCATACTGAAACTCATCCAACATTAGGATGATTAGGCTTAGGTTAGGGTTTTGGATTTGTATGTTACCTCCCCTCTTTATCATTGAGATGAATATTTTTGGGCATGCTCACTCCTGCCAATTCAGGGAAGACGATGCCATGTACCTGCAATCCTATCAGCAAAAGAACACGCATGTACATATAATATAATATCACAAATAATGATAGGGATCGGTCGAACATGTGGATCTCACCGAGGCAAGTAACTACGTCTCTGTCCTCTACCATGATAACACATCAACAAGTAAATCCACATATAAGACAACCATACACATGCAAGTATGGGGTAAGTATATCATAATCTGAAATCAACATATAATAACCAACATGATAATACCATCACATCTATCTATGCATATGATAAATCCATGACATCATAATCAAGTATCATCATCAAATGAAACAATAACAGCTCACATGAAATGTGGCCTAAAATAATTCGGCCAGTCAAATGAAACCACTGCCTAAAAGAGTACGGCAACACAAACTGAAAACAAAATAAGAGTGGGTATTACACCTAACCTAAGATCTACAATATTGATTAGGAGAAAAAATATTTATCTGACATAGATGAAGAGGTATATGATAACCTCAAGGGGTTATTCAAAATTTGTGTGTGTGTGTGTAGTGTATGCAAGAGGATTGCATACTTAATTGACTGATTGGCTTAATCTAAGCGCGAAGGCTGAATAGAGAAGCAGAGAGTTGCATAAGTGATTGCTCAACAGATTTCCAAGCAAATCTGAAGATTGAAATGAGAATGGAGGCCACTCAGTGAATTAGCATTAGAGCTGAATTGGATCTAGATTTGCAAAGTAAGTTGTATGTATCAGATCACACCTGTTGATTACTTTCTAACCATTGTAT
>MU224986.1:545790-548290 GCA_018584345.1 Thuja plicata
CCCCCCCCCCCCCCTCTCAGTTATTCTGAATTCATTCTAACAACTACATGTTTAAGTAGAGTCCTAGGATGAGGAGTATGTCCCTAAATTTGGTTGACTTCCAAGAGGAATTCAAAGACAAGGGGGTATATTTAATACCCCTCCCCTCACATATCATATCAAATATTAACTTTATGAATGTGTCTCTTTTATAGGGGATTAGAAAGGTTAGAGGTGTGAAATGAGGTGTTTGTATGGAAACAATTGTTGATGACAATTATTCAATTTGTGTTGTCATTGATGTTACACATGTATATACACTTATGTAGTGATGTTACACAAATGTCTACATCCAAAATGAGCACAGCTAGTGTATGCCAAGTGAATCTCAGTGTTTTCTGAGATCAATCGGGTATTGAAGAAATTTAGTTCTTACCGAGCTCACTCGAGCATTATAGTGTAGGTTGGGCGTTGAAGAATTTTAGTGTTGACCGAGTTAAACAATTAGTGTCAGGAGACTAACAAATGATTACATTTTATGTTTAATTGGGCATATGAGGCTGACATATTTGAGTTTTATTATTCAGTTGGAAGGTTATAGAGGCTGACTTGACAAGGTCTATTATATATTTATATTAGGTCAAGTTTGGATTAAAAAGTGGAAGTAATTGAATTAGTGGATGAACATGATATGAAGAGAAGAGGCAAAATCAGATGGGATTCTGATTAAGGATAGATCATTTGAACCGAGCTGCAATAGAATATTTGATTAGTGAGGATCTAGTTTACAAATAGAGAAAGATCTAAATCAGCAAAGACAGTTGCATGTACAATCAGGTCAATCCATTGTTACTTTCTAAAAATTGTAGCAGTGATTCAAATCTCTTAACAGAGTAGACTTAACATTATTTTGTAACTCCTCTCACAAGGTGAAATTTCTATATTGAAGTGTTTGAAGACCTCTAACAAGGCCACTCCTTACAGGGTGATTAAATCCTCCAACGGTGTCACACCTAACAGTGTTCTATTATAACCTTTAACAGGGTTGGCTCCTAATAGGGCTCACTTCAGAAGAGTGAAAAATAGTAACTAGTTGCAATTGGTGGTTTTCCCCATATTGGGTTTCCACGCTAAATCATTGTGTCATATATGTTCAATATATGCTTTATGTTTCTGCACATAATCTCTACAAGAATAATTACTTTGAATATCTTAAGATTGATTGGTTCTTCGAGTTATAGCAGAATATCTTAATTAACCAAGCAACACTGATATATTATTTAATACATCTAAGGACTTGGATTTTTTTTTTTAGTAACTGATTCACCCCTCCCCTCTTAGTTACTCATCTCATTTCCAACAAAAATGTCATAGTTTTCCTTGCAAAATTTGATGGGAATTGTGCACACACATATATCTTTCTCCTTTGATATAATTTGATGAAAATGAATTTTATAAATTATTACTAATAGGGGGATAGAGGATTCTTGTATTTCATGTTTGGCATTTTGAGTTCCTTCCTCTAACTGATGTATTGTGAGGCCCTAACCCAAGTCGTCATAGAAATTCACTTACTTTCATGATAGACCTCCTATTTGATATACTATTTTGATACATTATGGATTACACTCTAGTAGATAGGTGGTTTGATATCATTTGACAAGATGTATTTCATTCTATGTTTATCCTAGTACTTGTGTTGACAATGTTTGATATATTATTGCATGTGATATGGTTAGTAGATTTAAGTGATTTTCATGATGATGTTATAGTAAATTAATACAAGAAAATTGATTAGTTGGTTTAGATGATTATTATGATGATTCATTTAAATGATGTATTTCATGTTAATTTATTCTATTCATGTTAAGTTATGATTTAGAGTAAAATAGGAGAAACTGAAGGTTATGTGATCAAGTGGATTATCTTCATATACTTATTTATACATGTCTCTTCAGGAGGAATCGTTGTTGATATGTTAATTTAGTTTTCCATGATAATTTAGTTATGATTGGATTATGAAAAGATGTTAATTTCATGATATGTTCTTAATTGATATTATTTTCATGCATTATGTATATATGTGATTATTTTGGACTACAGATATTCGAATTGAGATGTGTAGGATTATGACCATGGAAATTAAACAGAGAACTAAGGACAAACCTATGTGTGATAGTGAAGCCAAGGTTGTGCCTAAGTGAAGAGGAAAAACCTTATACATAATGTGTTTATTTCATAAATGTTTATGGCGTGTGTTTGTTTAAATTGTAAATTGAAATTTTATAAAAAATCATTAAATGTACATGTCATGTGCATTATGTGATGTGTATTTTGTGGTGTCACTTGACACTTGTAATGTGTGTGAGATGGAAATGGCATGTCCATATTGAGAGAGATTTTATAAAACCCTTGAATTTGTGAGTACCAAGTGCTATCCCATGAAGACCACTTGGTTAGAGAGCCTTAGGTATGGTCAAATCAAGTTGAACTCATAGGTAAATTTTTTGGTGGGTTTTTG
>MU224986.1:550790-591949 GCA_018584345.1 Thuja plicata
ACATATCAGCTACCACTGTGGCCAAAGCCACAACGCACCTGTGGCCAAGGCCACAGGGCGCAACTCAGCTACCACTGTGGCTAAAGTCACAACGTGGAGGCTCAGAGACCACTGTGGTCAAAGCAACAACATGGAGGCTCGAACGCCACCGTGGTCAAAGCCATAGTGTGGTGGCTCGACTGTCACCTATGGCAAAGGCCAAAGGGTGTAGCTCGGCCACCCCCCTCCACTTCTACCTACAAGAAAAATACTCTTGTCTTCGCCCTCCACCATTTCAACCTGCAACACAAAAAAATAAAGAAGGAAAACCTTAATTTTATTTAGGGCTAGGGTTTGCAAGAGAGAAGAAGAGAAAGAGAGAAGAAATGAAGAGGGGAAGAAAATGAAATCTTTAAATGAGGAACTAATCTCATTAGAAAACCCTAAATAAGATTGGGTGAAAAAAATAATAATAAAATATTATTATTGAATGAGAAAGTCAAATTTTGAGGGAATGTTATTTTAAAGTGTGTTTTCATTCTAAAAGGTGGAATTTAATTAGTTAGTATAGATATATTTGTTAAATGAGAAATCTTATTGAACTTAGTGGAAATTCAATATAGAGTCAAAAGAAATAGATTAAAATAACTAGTTATAGTAAGATAATAAGGTGTTAGGTTTTATCTCTTGTATAATTTAATTAAATATGACTTTTACTTGTTAAAAGGGAGAAGGGATTAAACGTTAGAATGAAGATTATTTAATTGGTATGTGGGTAGGATAAATATTTAAATAGTGTGACGTTATGTTTTAAAATATAGCGTCGATAATATAGTAGTTTAAATATAACAGTTTAAAACATTTATCTCTTTAAGGATTAGAAAATGATATTTTATATTAAATCATTCAATTAATCTTTCGATGTGATGAACTTGATAATCATAAAAGAAAAAAAGATTAAAATAAAAGAATTTGTGATATTATTTTAAATGAGCTTTAAAAAAATATAATGATTATAATATAATGGTTTATTAAAATGATTTCACCATGTGTACGATAAAATTTAAATGTTGATACAATTAAAGGGTTCAACTTAATTGTTAATGGATGTGGGAAATTTAATAATTACCATCCAACATTATAAAGTAGGATTTAAGAGCTATATGTTATCGGAGTTACTAAAGTACGATGATATTAATTTACTTATAATGTAGGTGGAATATAACGCTTAGTAACAACTAATTATATTTTTTTTATAGTATAAGAGTCTATATTAGTATTAAAATGTGTCATTAAACTTTTAAGGGGTAGCTTGTGCAATGCCATCATTAACGCCTCAATGAATAAATTACGAAGATAAATTTAGTAAGGGTAAAAATGGTATTATAAGGCAAAGATAATTCATGGTTATTAATTTATCATGTTTTCACTATTGGGTTTTATTAAATCCCCTTTCAATAAATGTATTTACTTAGATTTAAATACTTAACTCTAATTAAGGGTAATCATCCTAAGCCAAACCCAATGACCTTGACATGATAACCTTCGTCTGTAATTCTAACCGGTCACCATAAGTATTAACGAGGTCTAGTCATGTGGTAATTTCTAGAAGTGAACTTATTAAACACCTATACCTCTTCACATGCAACATAATAGTTAAATTATCACGCTTTAAAAAAAAATTGTTGGTGTGTTTTTGCCTTAAATTTTGCGCATAACATGTTGGGTGAATTTACATTTATCCTTTATTGTAATAGAATGCCACTATACAACTAAAATTGAGAAATTTTAGATCTAGGACTAGATATATTAATAATATGGTATTTTTCATACACAAAAATATTGTAGACTGAGAAACCAATTTCAGGACTAGATATTGGAAGTATAAATAGCTAAAATATGAGGTTAGCAAAAATATGGAGGGTTAGGGGTGACTTGGAGGATCAGGGGTGACTCAATGGTTAGGGGCGAGTCAACTTGCCTTCAACCCAACACTTTTTGATGAAATGAACTACAAACTATTTCTCTCAATATAACCTTTTGGTAGATCCTTTTACATGGGCACCACCCGTTTCTTGAACATAGAAAAAGAGGGAAAAGGGTATTAAAAACAACCATGAAATATAAATGAAATGTACTTGAAAGGAAAGTATATTTATATGTAGTAGAGGCTAGATCTAATAAATAAGATATGTCTCATACATTGATGATTCAAATGCTTTATGAATGCGATTACAAATGATGATGCAATAGCATGACTCTACAAAAACCTAAAAGGAAATCATAAAATATGTTCTTGCATGAAGTTTTCTAAATCTTATGGCAATGAAGGATATAGTAGGATGAGATGCCTTGAATGCTTTAAATGCTTGAATGCTTCTCCTTTCTCCTTGACTTCTAGAGAACATTAATTCCTAATTGAATGAATTGATTCACCTTTCTTGATTTTTAATACCATATTAAGGGAGGCTACCTTGCTTATAAACCTTTCCTAGCCATTCTGGGGAGAAAAAATCAAAGGAGGCCAAAAAATATTTAGGAATCTTTCTAAAACCAAAATAACTATTACCCGATTTTAATTTGGGTTCATTTCTTAGGGTCAGGGGTGTCCTAACTTTCCCTTGCCCCACCTAGGTGGCCTTGACTACCTAAAAAGGACCCAAATTTGGACCTGAAGTCCAATTTTGTATGGGGATGTCAAAAATATGTGTGAAATCAAGGTGTGGTAAATGTAAATGTATGCAAGAGGATACACATGCTAAAATGGGTCCTATGTAAGTGATACATTTCATAGTGATTCAATTTTACAATGCTATAATTAATCATTAATTATTTATGTTATGATTTCATATAAGATAGGTTTTTTTAATGGTATATAAGTTGATTTTTGACATCATTAAGAAGAAGGATCTAATCATGGTTTTCGATATTAAAGAAATATAGTTTTTGGATTTGCATATGAGTTTTATATTTTTCATGTTTTAGTTTTCATGACTTGTATCTCATCCTTTAATTAAATATTAGATAGAGATTGATGTTCACAATCTTTAGTATTGAACTTTTTTATTTTCTAGAAAAAAAACATATGAAAACTCCTAAATATTATTAATATTACATGTGAGTTCTTCCCAAAAGGAAATATCCTTGTTAAGATTCAATATGTTGATGTAATAAATCATAATACCATATTCTAAAAAAACTAAATAAAATACGCTCGTCATTGAATCTAGAAAAATGTATTACACAATGATACAATTTCTCTGATACCTTTCAATGCAACAAGAATTATAAAAAAATAGACATAATAATATTAAAATTTTATTATTAAAAAGGTCCAAAATGAAAAAATTGACTTCAATAGGAAGGGAAATTGACTTATAAAAAATCTAGAAAAAATAACTACTCCATTATCGAGTACATAAGAACCAACTCTCTATCAATATCTTGTTTGCAAATTTTTGATACCAAGCTAAAAATGTGTTATGTTTTATATAAAAATGCCCAAATCATGCTTTATAGGGGCCAAATATTATCCCATTGGTTACTACTAGTCAATTTTGTAAATGACTATATTGCTAAAAGCTTGAAAAAATGGCCACAACCTGTGACAATGACACCAATAAGTGGGAAAAAGTGACTGTTGTGGAAACACCCACATGTCACAAAAAATTCTATAGGTACTGGTGGTTTAATATGAACTTCATCCAATGCATAGCCTAAAATTCTCAATGAGATAAAAGTTAAATCAAAATTATATTGTTTATATAATATTTCATACCAATAACAATTTAACCACTAACTAAACATTGAAGCATAAGAATGCTTACACAAACAAAATGAAGGTACAATGGCGAAGGAATATGCCTTTATTTAGAAGAATATTTTTCTTGGAGATCATTTTTTTTTCAAGTGTACTTGCTAATGTAGTTATGAAACTAGTATCATACAACCAAGTGTGGATCCATATGATCATATAGTAAATAATGACAGAGACCAAAAAAAATTAGAGTTGGGGGAAAAAGTCTCTAAGTTTTGCAATTTGACAGTTGATATTAGGTTTTTTGGGCATTTCATATGTAATAGTAGAGTCTGTTTTGGCCCAAAGTGCACTAATAATTCAACTACCTCCTCCCAACTTTAAACCCTTGTAGATAGGGCCTAATAAGAAGAAAAAAAAAAGGAAAAACTTTCTTTAACTTTCTAAACTCAATGGTGAGCTCATATTTTCTCCAACACACTCCAATCTAAACCTGCGATAAAATCTTGCAAAGGTGAAAACCCTACATCTAATGTTTTTTTTTTTTTTTTTTAATGATTATCCAAGTCATCATATGATACAAGAAAAGAGCATATTCAACTTTATAAAAAAACCATTAAGATCTAAGCCTTCCACAAGAGAGAATGCAACAATGTTCTTTCTTGACATTAAGATCTATTAGATATGTTAAAAAGTGTAAAATAGCCTTACTTATATAGACAAGGCATGTAATAGGATTAAACAAGATTTTGGCATGTATTTTAATCCTATGTTATAAAAATGACTTAGGACACATGAAGTAAATGAGATACATGACTTCATTTAACTAACTTCTATAAATAACACATAGGACATAAGTTCACTTAACTTATGAATAGGTCCACATTAAGGATCTAGTTAGGACATGACCTTTTTTACTCTAAAACAATGAAAAAAGAAAGACAAATTATTTATGGTAGGTTATAGGATTAAACAAGATGTTGACATGTATTTTAATCCTATGTTGTGAAAATGACCTAGGATAGGCAAAGTAAATGAGATACATGACTTCATTTAACTAACTTCTAGAAAGAACACATAGGAGCTCAGTTAACTTATGAATAGGTCCACATTAAGGAATTAGTTAGGAAATGACCTTATTCACCCTAACAGAAATTTAAAAAGAAAGACAAATTATCCATGGTAGGTTATAGGATTAAACAATATGTTGACGTGTATTTTAACCTTGTGTTATGAAAATGGCCTAGGACATGCAAATTAAATGAGATACATGAGTCAATTTAACTAACTTCTAGAAATAACACGTAGGACCTAAGTTAACTTATGAATCGGTGCACATTAAGGAATTAGTTAGGACGTGACCTTATTCACTCTAACAACAATGAAAAGACAAAGACAAATTATTTATGATAGAATTACATAATGTACAACTACTTGTTGATATATTTTTAAAAATAAATAAATACCAAGAAGAAACACATGTCATATGTAAAAACAAAGTAATACCATGAAGAGAATGGGAGAATAAATGATTAAAATTAAATGATAATATATTTTAGGATTATATGACCTTTTGGAGGATAATTATCCTACTATATTATTTCAATGATTCATGAACACTCCTATAGAATTTATATTTGTGTTCCTATGTTTAAAGTTTTTTTTTTGTCTTTTGTTAGGTGCTTTGTATGTTAACCTTTGTTACTTTGTCTTATATGGTGTGTTGTATATATGCTTTAATTTAACCACCTATATCATGTTTCATGTCTTGTCTTCTCCTAATTTAGAATCATTTCTATTATAATATCTTTATATGATATCATATGCTTTGTTGTATTTTCTTTCCTTACTTCTATTCTCTTCAATGTCCTTCCTTTCTCGTGGTTACTCATGTTTTCCACCTTGGTTACTTACATTGTTTTTCATAATTTTAGGATTGATATTGGCTTATGCACCCTTGTACTTACATTTCTCATTATCTTTTTTTTTGCATACTTATTATGGTTATCTACCTATAATTTCATGTTTATATATAACATATATTTATGATGGTTCATGCCTTATTATTTAATATTTAACATATTTTTACTCAATGGTTTATGATCCTTATCATATTTCCATATCATTATTGATTTCCATATTGTTTTTATAAGTCTCATCATATCACGGCCTTATTCTATCCTATTTTGATCTCATGCTCATATATTTATTTACGTATATTATTTTTATTTTCTTATCTTTTTCTTAAAAAATTTATATATTACATTTGGGGCATCATAACCACACCATTTTATACACTTGAATATGAATTTTCATGTTACTAGAGTTCTCAAACTTTATTTGGATACATGTCCCCCACACAATGATATGTGTATATATATTAACATTCACTTAGAACTATTTTTCTTGTGTTGGATACATTCTGCCTTCTCCATGCTAACATTCTATTTATCTCACTTTATGGTCATATTTACTCTATGGTTTTTCTACACTAGGAAAAACCTTACCTTAAACACAACTTTCCATTACCTCTAGTTTATGTTCCTACATGCCTATGATTTCGCATTTCACTACTGGCTAGTTACATTATGCTATGTGACAATTACTATATTTTATGAACTTTTTTCTTTCATATGTACCTCTCCTTAGATTGCATTAATCTACATGCATTATTTTCCCTCTACTATATATACATGCACATATTTATACATGACTAACTAGATAAGAGAATATAATATCTCTAACATTCCTATGTTGAGATTTCATATAGTGTATCATGATAGACAAAGGATCGTTGTCACTTTATCTAGAAAGATCTTGATCACACTATTGTCATAGTAAAAATCACTTTATTTTTTATTATAAATCACATTTATACCCCTAAGGAGAGCCACATTAAGACTATATTGTGAAAAGTATTTTAGTATCACTTTCCATACAAGCAAAATTTCTACCCTTAACTTTTGTCCACTCTATAATTTTTTAAAGAAATTTAAAGAAAACATATTATTTGTGTCTATTGCATTTGTGTGATACTATCTAGTAATGGAATATTTTTTCTTCTATTTTGTAGGTTTAGATATGTAACCATTCCAAGGTGAGAAACACATAAAAAATTAACATTAGTACATTACTTAACATGGGCCCCATATCCTTTTATGTTTGAATATTTTCTTTTCATGTTAGGTAAGAATGTTCATATACTTTGAAACACATGTTCATGTTATATTCAGATGCATTTGAAAGTGAGGGTAAAATATAATAGTTAAATTTGCATACCTACGATAGTCCACATTTGATTTTTACCAATTTTGGTGGAATAACATAATAAAAATACATATCAACAAGTGGTACAATCTTGTGCCAAGTTTGGGTCACTCTCCAAACGCCAACACATTTTCATACATTTAAGCTTATCCGAAAATTGTTTGCACATATTTCCACCTTGCTCACATTATCAGTTCTATATAGTTGACTCTACGCCATGTGATTCAGTTTAAACAACACACTCAAAACTTTGAATTTCTCAAGTAGCTCATCCTAAATCACACTAATAAGTAGGCCCTAGTTGAGGAATGAGTGTGATTTTAAATGAGCCACCTAAACAAACTAAAGCTTAGTGTATTTTGTTTAAGCTCGACTGTCTCACTCCTATTTACATCTATTTTCTCATTCATAATATCATTAAACCAAATTCTATATACTTATTCTAAACCTCAACATTCATATTTCTACATGCTTAATCAATCTAGAAAGAGGCTCAAGATTCTTGATGTCCAATGTCTTCCCTTTATTAGAAATGCAATAGTAGATGCATTTAGTAAAATTCATAGAAAGTCGTTTGTATATGAACAACTTGTTTGAGGTGTTGTCCGCAATTTTGATTTTTACCATTTTGGTGCAATAACTTAATACAATACAAATTAGTGGGTGGTGAGCTCTAGTACTATGTTGGGGTTGTTCTCCAATTGTTATCCAGTACTATTTACTCCTACACATATCGATATATTTGACCTTATCCCACACCTATTTCCTCATTGCTCATATTATCACTCATATTTTTGTATAGTTGACAATGTCCCATGTGATTCAGTTCAAACAACACACTCTAAACTTTGACTTGCTTACATGGCCATCTTAAATCACACTAATAGGTAGGCACTTCTCTAGAAAGAACCCTGATTTCAAATGAACCACCTAAACAAATCAAAGCTTAAAATATGTTGTTTAAGTCCAACCATCATGCTCCTATGTATACCTATGTTCACACATTCATCATATTATCAACCCACATTTCTATATACTTGTTCTAAATCTCAACATTTATTAAAAATGCAACATTACAAACATTTGGAAAGATTAATAGAAAGCCATTATGTATTATATAGTTGTTTGTGGTGTCGTCCACAATTTTATATCGATTAAACCAGCTTGAATAGACAAAGCGAATTTCAATTCCCACAAACAGTTCGTAGATCCACGAACAAACTTAATGATTGCAGAACAAATGATTGAAAGACTTCATCACCGCGTCCATTTGGTTTGTAAAAATTATCCAAATCATGGAACGTCGGTGCCCTAAAATCCATTGGCTGGGTGAGCATTGCTCCGAATAAAATTATTAGAGAGGCCCAGACCAAAAAGATTAACAAAGACATAACTTTAAAATGTCATCAGACTGTGTTTGTAATGATTGTAACTCTGAAAAGTTTAAAGTAAAAGACAGAAGCTTGGAAGTCAATTTTTTCTCAGGGGATGAACTTGCTCATTTTGTTTGTCCGGAGGCTGTAAAAGAAGAGAAGCTGGAAGGCAATCTTTGATCTTATGCAATGATTTTATTGTGGACTTGGTAGAGCCCCACATTCACCGGCTCTTCAATAATGCTTTAATGGTGGTGTACTGCAGTCATTAAAGCAAAATCTCCGCTTATGAAAACGACCCAATAATCAAACAGTTCAAAAGATTTCAATAATATGGGTGGTGGAGATCATAGTGGCGGTGTACCGCTCTTATGAAAAAGAAAAATGGATTCTCAGGTTGCACTCAGAGCCCAACACTACTTTTTCTAGTTTTGCAGGAAAGCAAGTGCTTTTTGGTTCCTTAGGATTCTTCTTTGATTGTACTTGTCATTAGGTTATTTTGTGTTTTCAAGTCTTCTTTGTGTCGTAGCTGTGTGAGATCATCCCCATTAATGCAATTTCATGTTACATTTCAGGTTTGTTTTGATTTAGATGTTATCTATTTTGGGTTTGTTTTGATTAAGATGTTCTTTATGTAATGATAATTGTACAAGTAGTATGATTTTGGGTTAAATGTTGGTATATATTTTAAAGTTTATGTTTCTTTTGCATTCATTTTGAGGGCTAGTTGTGATGTTATGTCTATTTCTTGTTTAGGTTTAAATTTGTAATTTGAAATGCATGAGCATATTAAATTCACTTGCATTTCAAGGTGAAGATAAAATGCACATGGACTGTCTTAGGCTTAAATAATTAGTTTCAATTAGTTGCATAATTTGTAAAAACATTTTGAACTTGCAAAACTTAAATCCACATTTGACCCTATAATCCTCCTTTTTCACTAGTTGTTATGTGTTGACTCGAAGAGCAAAATGTTTCACTTGCCACCTTTATACTCATAATCAAGGACTAACCCTAATTCATTTCATTTAAATTAGAACATAATTTTAGAACTTCAATACAACCCATGTCAACATTCCAAGAGCATTGAAATTTTAATATCTACTTATTTTACCATCTACGGTGTATGATATCACTGGATTTTTTCTTCGACCCATACTCTTAATCATTACATATGTCTACTCACCTAGGGGTTTAACCAAGGGAGAGTTACCTTGGGATACTCCCAAATGTCATAAATAGTGATAATTAGCTAAAGTAGATAATAAATAGCAAGGGTAGAAAAACATAAATGATAGTTTGGCAAAGAATGTATTAGTGTACCAAAGTTTATATTAATGGGTGTTGACAAAATCTATAGTTGTAGAAGCGATTGAAAATGAAAAATGACCAAATGCTAAAATTTATATAATTTGTCTAACTAGTGATTTTTTTATATATTGATTAGTTAACTAACATTAGACATTGAGTTGTGTCTTAGTATCATCTATTTACGTATTTATTTTTCCCATTTACTTTAGTTCATTATTCCAAACAAATACATCCCATGACTCTTAAATTCTTGGGTAATTACTTGAAAGTTATTTCTAATTATCTTTCCCTGGATTTTTATTTAAACATGATATTATTCCATTTTTATTTTGGAAGCCCAACATTAAAATAATTCTTGGTTCTACCCTATGGTTTTGACCTTCTTTCTATTGCTAATTTTGTTATTTTTAATTTTCATAGTCATTATTGTAGCTTTAATTAGGATTCAAATTTACCCTCACTTTTGCTTTATTTATTTATCTAAATTAGGGTTTGGTATTTCATTCTTTGCTAACTCTAAGATCCTTACCCTCCTCAATCATTCATTGTTATATGTTTTATTATATATACCTTTCCTACCCTCTTTAACACATGTATCTCCTATTTTATTAAATTTTATGATATCACTCTATATTCACTTTCTACATATAGGAACATTGATTCATTTGATTGTGTTCCATGTAACAAGCCTCTTATTTATACCTCTCCTCTATGTGACTCTCTTGATCCACCCTTCCTTTGGTACTCTAATGTTACATGATTAAAAAAATATGATGTGCTACCATAATATTGTGTATATTGATAATACTAGAATTATATGCCTCTTTGAGATGTCTTCTCTTTAAAGAAACCTAGATCTATAATCACTACCTTAGTGACAATTTTTATGATGATTGTGATTCTATCACTTGCGATGTTTCACTACATGTTATACCTCATAAACCTTCATATGATATTTTTATCATCCTTGTAGCTCATAATAGTCTTTTTTTCATATTTTGAGCCTTATATTATATTATATCACTCATATTCATTTGTAATATAGAGTTAATTCTTTTTTATCATTTTCTATCCATCTCCATATCTATTTGTAGCTATCTTTCACAATTTCATCAAAATTCTACACTATTTTTCACTAATCCTATAGATTATCCGCTTCTTTTCTCAATCCTCTTAAAAAACATTGATCCTATTTTATTTATTTTTGGAAACTTTTTCCAACCTAACCTTTAATGTATCTTTTTCCTTTCTCCATTGAATTTTTTCACATAATCTTATGTTTATATTTAGATTTAGATTAATGTCTAAGTTTAAAATTTATTATAGTGTGTTATCATTATGTTGTGCTAGATGGGTTCATGCTTGAATTATAACAAGGCTCTCCTTAGTATATTTTGGGCATTCACATGATATGTGTAAGGTTGTAGAATCCTAAATAAAAAGTTAGTGGGGATGACAAGAAGAATTCTACCGTAAATTTTAGTGATATTTGATAATAAAAAATTCCAACTTGACCACCTAGTAGGTTTTAATGGTGTAACTAGTCCATTGAGATCTTTAGTGGCATTTTCCTAGACTTGAATTTTGATTAAAAATATTGCTAGATACCTAAAAAAAATTATGACTTATTTATAGTATGTATTTGCATAAGTACCAACTTTATCTTTTTGATATCTTGTTGTAAGAAAAATCATAGTGCTTTTTTTTATTGTTTTACCTACTTTCTAGTCTTCTCCCTAATCAGTTTTCATATAGATATTTTTTAGTCAAGGTTGTTCCAAGGAACCCTAAAAATATTTTAAATTTTTTGGACTAGAATACAAGGTTGTTATCTCAAGTACAACCCCTTACACAAAATTCCTAAAACTAGAATGAAAACTTTTGGTTTTCTAACTTCCTTTGAGATCCTAAAATTGAGTTATTATTTTTCATGTTCTAGCTTATTTTGATACGAGTTCCCCAATCCAATTTGTGTTTTTCTTTTCTAAATTGTTACATGTTTTTTTTTCATTCATTTTGTTGGTAGTCCTAAATATAGATTTTTTCAATTAGTGTTAGGCTATTTGGAGATAGGCTTATGTGATATTAATTTACATTATAATTTTTCACATACATTCTCACACCTTTTCAAAATAATCACCTAGTAAAGGTTCATCTTTTAGGTTCTTTTATTTGGTGTACTTATAACTTGCATGATTGTATAGTTTTAATTTGTTTAAGGATTCTTTATATTAATCATCTTCTCTTAAAGATCTACTTACAGCTCTTTGAAGTTATTATTTTGCATAACATGAATTATGTGTCCCCTATCCATGCAAACCTTTTTGAACCATATACATTTCCTTCTATTATTAATCATTTATTTACCTTCTCTAATAATAATTTCTCCCCTAGTTCCCATACAACCACATTTACATCAACATAATATTTCTTATTCCTTATGAAATCCATTTGTATGTATAATTAGCTCATCGTCTAGTTATTATTATCACGCTTGCATATTGTTACCCCTGAACTAAGATACTAAATGTGCTCCCATTATTTTCATTGGAATTCATACATAATAGAACTATATACTATTCTACATTATCGTTCCAATAAGTTCATCCTTGAATCTTCCCTAAATGATAATGTACCCATCTTGGATCTTAATCCTTTCCATATTATAACATGTGATAAATTTATCAGATTAATTTATTGGCTCCCACTCTATTATATATCTTTACCCTAATTTATCTTTTCCTATAAACATAGACATACCTTATGTAATGTTATAAATTCAAGTACCCCCTTGTAATTTGACACCATTTTTGTCCCTTCCTTTAGTATGCCCCATTCTAGATTATTTTGAGCCTATTTTGGCCTTATCTCATCCAACTTGTGTCATATGCTCATGAGGTTACTTAAGCATATGTTATGGGTTTGGATGCTCTAAAAAAACCTTTATTTTGTCCATTTTTTGGTGGATTATGCTTCTTAGCACCCTAGTTGCTCCAATAGGGTTCCAAATTCAAATGTGTGTTAGTGTCAATTCCTACCATTTGTGATATGATCTTGATATTTTTTTAGATGTTGATTATCCAACCTAATGTCAAGAATGATCTGCAAGAAAACTGCCTACCACATAAATGATATCAAGAAAGATTAATATTCTCAAAAGCCTACGAATTATGTCTTGATGCACACAATCTAATATGTTACAAATTAATGAAATTCTTATGAAAGGATGAATAAACCATAGGCTAAATCCTAAAGCAATATTAAGTTAGCTAGTGCCAAGTGTCACAATCATAATGAATGAGACGAATTAAGCTATTACTAACCTAATTTAATAAAAGAAAAAACCACCTAAGTTTAGCTTACACAATTAAAGTAATTAAAGGGCCTAATTATTTAAATAATTAGATTTAATATCCTAATTACTCCAACACATCCCCTTAATATTCACTTGGTGATAAGCCAAAGATATAATGATGAATTGAAAGATGCAAGCATGAAAGGTCCTTACCAATAAAGGCCTAATTAGGAACAATATGCAAATCAATACAACTCTCCCAAATGGAGAAAAGAAAAAAAAACTAGTGGGAGAAAACTCCTCTCCAAAAGAGAGAGAAAGAAATGAAAAGGAGTACATGTTACAAGAATGAAGGACTCAAGATGTAATCCCAAGTATTTATCAGTCACATAAGTGCAATCAAGATATATCCAAAAGGAAGAAAGGAAGAGACGATGTATCCCACACATAAGAGAGAAGCTCCAATTCCAAAGATGAAGGCCCAAGGGTAAATGCTAATGAAGATCCAAGAGCGGAAAACCATGTTCCTCCTATTAGGAAGAAACAAATGCAAAGGCCAAGGTAGAAGCAACAAAATGAAAGGAGATGGGAGGAATAGTCTCATGATGTGTTCCATGCAAGACTTCTCAATTGTCCACATGTTTGTATTGAAAGATGTCATTTATCAACTGAAGCAAATCCAAATAAATGTGAAGATACCTGATGAACAAAATCTGAAGGCATTCAAGATGGGATGACATGAATGTTTAAGTTTCCATCAAAGGGGAATGGAATATCTTCAATCATGTCTCCAATATCTGGAGTGTGTGATGTATGAAGAATCATACTTTAGTATTATATTAGAATTTAGTTGTTATAAGCATGTCCAAACATTAAGAGTAATAGAAAAATTAATGTTACCAAATTATTTTCATAAATTTTAAGGTGTACCCATCTAGATCTTGTAAAGCCTAAAGTGCAAGAGAGAGATATCTGACATATTTCATTAGTAATCTTGCACACAAATATTTTAACTTCTCATAAATCATTTATTACAGATTACAAAACCAATAACAATCAAATGAAAATATTTTCATATTATAAATTAAGTTCAAATTCAGTTAAAATGACATTAAACTCATATCCTATATTAAGATTCAAATTTGAATTCCCTTAAAATGATGTCTAAATATAAAATTTTCAGTCATTAAATTTTATCCACATGAAATTAAAAGTTTTAGATTTATCTTTATTAGTTTTGGTTGGTTAAATTAAAGATATCCACATGAAATTAAAAGTTTTAAATTTATCTTTATTAATTTTGGTTGGTCTAATTAAAGAGAAGCAATAAATGTGGACAGATTAAAGACAATGAAAATCGACAAAGTTTGATTTAACATGCACTATCAACTATCTATTGTGATCAGTCATTCAACATGATCTGACAGGCCAGGCATTAGACAAATTGCCTAACAATAAACCATCTTTTCAAAGATTGTATTTCTTTTTCTTTCACTTTCAAATAAGTATATTCTCAATGTGTGTGAGTAGTCAACCACATCACTTGAGCTTATATTTTGAAAACTTAAGATGATAATGTTGATAAGACAAAGGGATTATCCATTCCCAACGGTTTTGCAGAACAAATAATCAACTTTTTCCCCAGATCAAAACTAATCTGTTGCCACTGAGAAGTTTCAGGATAGTTTGTATCCCTACGTACATACTGAATGATTACTGAATGGAATGATTAAAATATGAATGGTGGTCACACTGTACTTTAACCGCTTCATCTCATTTCAGTGGTCAATCTCAATCTCGATCTCGATCTCGATCTCTCACAATTCATGGCAGAAAATGAGGCTGCTCTGATATGACGTCGTTGCCTTCTTTGAATAGTTTCTCTGATCAGAATTGAGATCAGTTTTTTCTGTGTTTCCAAAGAAATGTGATGAGAGAATATGATTATATATCTGAAAAGTTGAGAATCAAGAAGATAGAAAACATGGAAGTCGGTTTATTCAATAAAGTTGACAGTGAATGATAACTTTATCACTGAATGCTCTGCTAGCATGTATTATTTGTCCACAGTCTGTAAGGAAATAAAAATTGTAGTATGACATTTTATTCTATTTTGGGTATTTATCAAAGTTAATGAAATTTTATTCGGGGACCCTTTGTTCTCTAAAAAGAACTGATTATGAATTTCAGATATTTGAACTTAACAATTTATAGTTGTATATTATTTGGAAGAGATTATAAAAATAATTAAAATTGTTTTTTTTTTTAATATTTTGAGAGTTTCCATTTTTTATTTTAATATTGAAATAATAATAAAACTAAAATTACATATTTAAAATATAGTTAAAATAATAAAATTTTATAAATAGGTTGAAGAATTTTTATTTTTTATCTTTAGTCGTGTGGTGTCCATTGTTTCCAAAGCTTTTTTAAATCAAATTTTAGTGTCAAACTAACCATTATTTTGTTTGGGCTAATAGTGTATCATTTGTTCGGAAGTGTAAGATCTTTCTATGTCTATGGCGTCCCTCTTTAGATCATGAAATTGTAAATTTATCTCATGTCCCCATGCAATTCATTATAAGTCATGTCGATAGTACAAATTTTAGGTCAATTGAAAAATCTTGTTGAATGGGTAACTTTTTTCATCAAGATTGATCATTCCTTAGAAGATTAACAAAGCTACTATATAATAGTATGTGGTGGTTGACTTATATTTAAGCCCCTTCCACACTCTATCTATCTCAAAGTAGCTTTTACCCCTTTGATCCAATATATTAGCTATGAAGGGTTACTAGTTCACTAGGTGTAATCTTATGGGGTCTCTTGAACTACGCCCACCTTAGCTTCTCCCAAGACCATTAGAATACAAAAAATGATTGCAAATTTTGGTTTTCAAATCAAAATTTTAAGAAAACATTCATATTTAATATTGGACAAATCAAATATTGTTGAGTTTTATTCCTTGAATCATTATTTAAACGTTGATTCAGTTATTTCCCATTTCTGGGCAGTGATTTTTTTTTTACACTAATCTTTTTTGTTTGTTAAGAGAAAGTGTGCCAAAACAATGGGGTTTTCCCATTTCTTGCACATTCTCAGAAAGGTATACTCTGCCTCACCATCATTTTGTGTACAATGATGAGGTCCCATGTTATGATATTTTGATTCTTTAGAGACAAAAATCAAAGTTCATTTCTTAAAAATAAAGAATCGAGTGCTCCAAAGTCTAGAGCTGGTATCGTCATTCCCCAAGTCATTTCCTCCTTCTTATGTGCCTTCTTCCAAGTCAGATGATCACATTTCACTTGACTCAGTAGGTGAATCCCGAGCTTGCTCAAACAGAAACCTCAAGTAGAACTCCTATATCTCCTCCTCGGTCATTTCCTCATCAGGGTCTAGATATTTCTTCAGAAATTCAACCCCTTGAAGTGCATAGAAATGATGAACGTTGAGAGGCCCAGTAGTGGAAATTCACGACAAATGGAACGAACAACACATCTTCTCCCATCTCCAGATAAATCCTCAGATCAGTTTCCAAAGGAAACCCAACGTCGTCTCAAGCCACAACAAGCACATCCTCGATCCCTCCACAATGAATTATGTCAAAAATCTCCATTACAAGAAACACTATCACATCCATAGATGCTCCTAAGAATAGTAAAGAATCTACGAACCTAGATGAGATATCAGTACTTAGCCTATAATGCTCTTCACTATGCAGAAAATCTTCACCTAATATCCATTTCAAGGTAGTGAGAACCAATTTTTCATTCGTCCTAGCCAATGTGGTCATCCTATCATCATTTATGAATCCTAAGAAGGGTTCCTGAGGCAATGGGCAGGTCAATCTCATAGGAGTGTCCATACTTCTAGGCTAAGCTAAGATAATCCTTCACTCTGGCTCTCCAATTTGTCAAATGCTTGATGCCACCTTTTAAATACGTTACCTTTTTATAGAGAACTCATCCATTTCTATTGGCATTTTGCATTTTCTCCACATTAGAGAGAATGTCACATCAATTTGCAAAAGGTACCATGCTCATTTTCCAAAGGTTGTCATTTGTCTATTTCTGGAATTACGAGTCAAGTTTTGGATGCCAATAGTGTCATTTGAGGAGATTCGCACACCTTGATCTACAAAAAGGCTAACTAAATTTACTCTTAGCTTAAATTGAAATATTATCTTAGATATCTTTGTGTACTAACATTTTTTACAGCGCTTTAGCATTAATATCTGTCATTTCATGAAATTAGTGATATCTAGTTGTATTTTGCACACTCCTCACTTAAATACCTTTAATAATGATGTTGAGATGTCTTTCCTCTGTCTGCTAGGTGAAAAATCAAAGAGTGTTCTGCTACCGCCTTGGTAGCTAGTCTGGAAGGATGATGTCATGGTCATTCATGCATATTAAAGCCAAGAAGGAAAGAAATTTACAAATAAAAATAATAAAAATATTGAAATCAAAAAGAAAAATGCAAAAACCAATTCATGTTAGCAGCTCTACCATGGCTATGGATGTTTGGATAGCAGTAGAGCAATGTTAGCAGTTGTCAAGGTGATAACCTCATCGAAGCTATAGATATCTGACTGGTAGAAAGACTCTATCTGGTTGGTGTTGGCAAGTGATCTTTTTGGTATGTTATGAGTCACTTTTTTGGTTGTCATTTCTGGAAACACATCTGGTATATCGATCGATTGAAATGAAGTTAAGTTTTGGTGATACAATTCTAGAATCGACTAAGTATAGAAGCAAAAATACAGAGTTGTTTTGGGTATCAAAGATCGAGATCGATGAGTTATGACTAGCAAGCTTAAAGGAAGATACTATGGGGTATGTATTACCTCCATCTAAGATTAATTTGGTTTTGGTGATGATTACAATTTTTTAGAGAGATTTGAAGATAGGCGACAATAACAGAACAATGTAACAGAGCAGTTGGACAGTAACAATGATTTAAGGAGTATGTCGTGGACTCCTAGAAATCTAAGTTGGATTATGATTTTGGATAACCTATATTTTAGTTATGTAAGAGCTCCAACTTTTTATTTTCTCTTTACATTATTAATTCTATTTTGTATTGAGAGCGGACTATGTAATATTAGTTAAGTGAGCCGACTTGTTAATGAAAAAGATATATATATATATATATATATATATATATAGAGAGAGAGAGAGAGAGAGACTTTTTGTAAAGTGAAGAATGATGTGACATGAGAGTTGTGATATGTGATATGTATTTGAGATACATGTATTTGATTGGTAGAGCAGAGGATTGACAGATATCATTGAAGAGCTATGACTGGAACTATCTAAGCATTGAAGATGCTTGTCTTGTTCATTATTGAGAACACTTTGTAACAGAAGTTTTGTGGTAAGAGTTGTAAGCTTGGTTAGCCCCTAATAGGGTGTTGTATACCTTTAACAGGGTTGTTATTCCTCTAAAAAGGAAATGTACTATGTATTATTCAGCTCCTAATAGGATAGGTCTCCCAACAGGGACAATATACTTTAATGCATGCTTGTGGGTACCATCCCCGCCAGGGTTTTCCCTTGGCCAGGGTTTCCCCGACAACAAATAATGGTGTTATGAGTTTTGTGTTATTTGTTTATGTTCTTTTCATTTCAAAAAGCTTATGGTTTATTTGGAATTGGTTTAAAGTTTAGTTTAAGTGTTTTAATACTGATTTACCCCCCCCCCCCCCTCTCAGTATTACTTAATCCTAACAGTTGGTATCAGAGCTATTGGCCCTTAGAAAGAAAGTTTAACAGCTTAAGGGAGATCAGAATGGATTCAGATAATTTTCAAGAAAAATTTGAAGCTACACTTGAAGACCTTGATAAAGCTAAAGTTGGGAATGGTGACTTGAGATTCAATTTAAGGAGAGAAGAGGGATTCATTAAGAAACTGAAAGACCAGCTTGAACTTTCCATAAATTAGAGACAAGATCTTATGGTTCATATAAAAGAAGATTTAGACATTGATAATTCACATCAGATAAAGAAAATTGAAAAATAGAATGATACTTTGAAGCTTGAGAATGAAGCAATGGCTAAAGAGATTCAACAAGAAAAGAATGCTAAAATTAAGATTGAAGAAGCCTTGAAAAATGCAAATTTTATGATGGAACAAATGAAGAATGAGGCTGACCATTACAAGAAAAAGTATCTATAATTGGAGATATATAATCAGATCATAAAAGGTGAACTTGTTGAGACAAAGAAACATATTGAGAAACTTCACATGAGCAGTGACTTGATCGATGAAAAAAGAGGCAGATAGAAACCTAAAGGAGATATGACTGGTATTGGCTTCAATGAAGCTGAATGTTCCAAGAATCAAGAAGAGAAACTTGATGCAAAGATTAATACATAAAATCCTACTCTTGAAGAACCTAAAGAACATATCAGACCTTTCACAGGTAGATGTTTGGTTGTAACAAGTTTGGACACATGAAAAGAGATTGCAGAGGTAATGCCCCTTTCAAAAAAAATTCTGGTTATTGTTTTAATTGTAATGCATATGGGCACAAGAAAGAAGAATGTAGGAAACTTGATCAATCTAGATATAGACAAGACAATAGAGGAGAATCTACAGTGAAACCCACATGTTACAAATGTAATAACCTTAGACACATTGCTAAGAATTGTAAACTATAAGTCAATCAAGACTAAAGACCTCTCATATGTTACAAATGCAGCAATATAGGTCATATAGCAAAGTTTTGCAGGTATAATGGAGTAAATAACAGAAGTGTACCACCTTATATGAATACAAAGAAGAATGAAAATGATACTGGTAAAAGTCTTGTGGAATACAAGAGTTATTTGGACAATTGTTTCAAGAAAGCGGAAGATAATAGCAGTGGTAAGATATGGAAAATCAAAGAGACAAGTGAGATATTGGTTCAGGGAGAAACAATAGATGCTACTGGATCTTTTCCTGATGATAAAAAAGTAGAATCGACCTAAATGGCCTATCATGGCCTTAGGAGGAGCATTGGATGAACACAACAGATTATATCCAGCCCCTGATTCTAAGGAGTGAGCTCTAGCAAGCTTAGGTATGTTGTGTTCAGACATCATAAAACTTATATCTGAAAGTGTAACATTGGATGATGCATATTTTGTGATCGCAGGATTTGTGATTGACTGGACAGTGTATGATTTTAATGTTAGAATAACTAAGGGGGGATGAATCAGTGGCCTTAATGATAATTCTAAAAATACAACCAAAAAAATTTCTCTCAAATATAATACCCTCTAGTTATCTTTCAGTCCATCAAGATGTATGCCATTAATAACTTTAACAAATATAACCTGCTCAGTAAGATATAATGTTTATCTTTCCTAGACTTTACCGAATAGCACTAAATAAACTTAGTGTTAACCGACCAATCCAGTTTCAATAATGTGTAAAGAAAAATATCAATGCAATGAACCATATACACATTTGACACATATATTTTAATGTGGAAACCCAATATGGGAAAAACCACCTAGGACTGGTAACCCAAAATAATTTCACTCTTCTAAAGTGAGCTCGGTGAATAGCCAACCTTGTTAAAGGTTACAATACACACTGTTAAGTGTGACCTTATTAGAGGATTTAAAGCTAATAGTTTGTATTTTGATCTAGCACTCACTATGTTGTCAACAAGAAAACCTTTGATACTCTTGAGTATCTCAATACAATAAGGACTGTTAAATCCCACTTGGTTAAGAGATTTTATGAATCAATGGTTAAACTGATACAGTAAATGATCTGTTCAAAATACAACTTTAACTTTCAGATATTCAGATCTATTGTTAGTCCAATAATACCTCTCTAATCAATGTACAATTTAGTTTCTTTGCTTTCATTCTTTCTTCTGCTTGGTGAATGCTCTATCCTTTGTTGCTCGGTGTCCGCTGAATTCCTTGGCTCTGTTCTTCAGCCTGTATGATCATATCTGTATGAATAATTCTATCTTCACCAGAATATATTCATCATTCCTCCTTTCATAATGAATTATGTGTCTCTTTATATAGACATGATTATCCGCTCAATCTCCTTGTTTTTGTCGTAGATAACTTCTTGATCCGTAAAACTCACCATACGTTGCTTTATCTAGTAAAGCCATGATTTAGTTTTATTTTGCAAATTTCTCTTTGATAACTATGAATAAAACATTATTTAAATCTCTTTCCTTTCTTTAGTTTA
Source organism: Thuja plicata (assembly GCA_018584345.1). NCBI lineage: Eukaryota > Viridiplantae > Streptophyta > Pinopsida > Cupressales > Cupressaceae > Thuja > Thuja plicata. The sequence goes on from MU224986.1 coordinate 571,981, forward strand.
ATTGATCCTTGAAAATAAAGCAATCAATCATTCAATCCCTAAATATAGCTCTTCCAACGAAGTAGTTTTTTCATTCTTTAACTTCAGTTATGTTCGTTCATGATCTTCAGTTGTGCTCGGCCATCAACTCCAATTTACTATGGTTCTCGGTATACACTTGCTCGGTATACATTGTGCATCAGTTTTCACTATCTGTTGGTGTTCACTATCCATCGATGTTCACTGTCACTCGATGTTTACTGTCAATCAGTATATATAGACTTTTTATGATTTAACGATAGCATAAACTTTGTCTCTTCAGATCTTCAAGGTTATGAACGATATTTCTATGAACAATTAAACCATATCAAGTTGACATGAATGACATTACAATACATTAAATTATTTAATGTCTTGCATTCACTTTTACATCTTGGTGATCATCAACTTATCATCTTTAAACATTCAATCAGTTATAGTTCATCAATCTCTCCCTTTGGTATTAATGGAAACACAATATGACATATGCCATAACATACCAAAATTATTTTTCTATAACCAATTCAAATATCTGAATCTCAATAAGCTCTTCTAGCTTAGATTTGATTCTGCCATGTGCTCTCCCTTTCTTCATTCCCTTCAATGGATAGGTGTAGCAATTTTTTTCTAATTATGCATCTCCCTTTCTTGTAGAATCTCTTCTCCCTTTTCTAGATAAATATGTAGTGTTAACTCTTTCCAATTCTCACCCTTTGATGGATGGTTATTTCATTAAATTTTCCTCTCCCTTTAGATGTTCTTCTTTCTGATGTATATTTCATTGAATATTTCTCCCACTTTAACAGCAATGCCAAAAAATATATATACAGCTATGTAGTAGCCAACAATCTTGTTCTTCATTTGAAGCTTTCTTTCCCTTTAGTGGACTGATATGTCATTGCAGTCCATATCTCAGCTTGCATCAACATGAATAATCTTCTGATAGTGTGTAGGCTGATGCAACCTCCAAGTCTTCTTTAGTGATGAGTAGACAAGGGTTGAACCCCTTGTATATCCCTTAGGTACTCAAATGTATCTTTTGGCAATGGTTTTGTGAATATGTCTGCTAGTTTTTCTTTGGATTGTACATATTCCAGTATCACTTGTTTCTCTTGTACTTGTTCCCTCAAGTAATGATACTTAATAGCTATGTGCTTTGTCTTAACATGCATCATAGGGTTCTTTGAGATGTTGATAGCACTAGTATTATTATAATACATAATCACTGGGTCAATAATTTCCTCATTCATACCTTTTAGCAATTGCTTGATCCACGCAATGTTAGAGCAATTTGCAGCAGCAGCAGCTACATATTTTTCTTCTGCAGTTGATTGAGATATGTATCCTTGATTTTTACTTATCCATGTGACAAGTCTATCATCCATAAAGAATGCTCCTCTTGTATTTTTCTTTCTATTATCTTTCTTTCCAGCCCAATCAGCATCAGTGTAAACTTGTAGCTCAAATTTGCCTTCTTTATTGTACCATAAACCATAGTCTTTAGTATTTTTCAGAGATCTCAAGATTCTTTTAACAACAGGCATGTGTGATTCCTTAGAATTAGCAGAGAATCTTGCAACTATACCAACTGCATGTTCTATATCAAGTCTTCTGTGTACAACATACATTAGTTTACCAATCATAGATCTATATAAGGTTTGATTTACCTCGATTGTCTTATCTTCCTTTGTCAATTTGCATCCTATTTCCATAGGTGTTCCAACTAGTTTTGAGTCCTCCATCTTGAATATCTTCAGAACTTCTTTGATGTATTTGGATTGTGTGATGTAGATGCCTTCATCCTGTTGTAGAATCTATAGACCAAGAAAAAATTTGATCTCTCCAAACATTTACATTTCAAATTATTTTCTCATATCATTAGAAAATGACTTGCATAGCATATCATTACCTCCAAATATGATATCATGAACAAATATCTCACCAATCAAAAATTTATCATCAGTATCTCCTTTCAAATATAGATTACTATTGTCACTTGTTCTAACAAATCCAATACTAATGAGATAAGAGTGAAGTCTTTCATACCATGCTCTTGGTACTTGTTTTAATCCATACAAGCCTTATGTAGTTTACAAACCATAATCCTCTTGTTAGGATCAACAAACCCTTCAGGTTGTTCAATGTATACCTCCTCTTCTAGTATTCCATTCAGAAATGCAGATTTAACATCCATTTGGTATACTTTGAATCCTTTAAAAGAAGCATAAGCAAGTAAAATTCTTACTCCTTCTAGTCTAGCAATGGGTGCAAAGGTTTCTCCATAGTCAATATCTTCTTCTTGTGCATACCCTTTGCATACCAATATTGCTTTGTTTCTTGTGACTTCTCCATTCTCATTAAGTTTGTTTCTGAATATCCATTTGGTGCCAATGACATTTTTGTCACTCGATCTAAGTACTAATGTCCATGTTTTATTCTTCTCAATATGTTCAATCTCTTCATTCATTGTACTAACCCATTGATTCTCAAGTGCCGTATTAATATATTTAGGCTCAAAATCATAAATCAAACATCTAGTGTTAAGAGACTTACTTCTTGTTCTCATTCCTACTCTTTTGTCTCCCATGATCTAGTCTTGTGGATGGTGTCTTCTGACATATTTAGCAAGTACATCTTTAGATCTCTGATCCTCATTTTGATGTTCAGTATGATCTTCATTATCACTCGGTTCAGCATTGTGAGCATTTTCCTGATTCTCGGTGTGTGCAGCCTGTCGCTCAGTTGCATTGTTATGTCGCTTGGGTAAGATGTCAAGTTCTTCTATGTAGAAAAATTTGTTGTAATCTTCAGGTTCCTTTCTGCTTTCATCATCATTTTTCTCAGCAAATTCATCCACTTTAACATTTTCACTCTCAGTGATTTTGTTAGAATATTTGTTCAGACATTTATAAGCTTTGATTTTAGTAGAATATCCTAGAAATATTCCTTCATCACTTTTAGAGTCAAGTTTCCCATTTCTATCATCTTTCAGTATATAACATTGACTTCCAAAAATTCTAAAGTAACTCATATTTTGTGTGTATCCATACCATAGCTCATAAGGTGTCTTATTTGTGTCTTTCTTCAATTGAACTCGGTTCAGTGTATAGACAATAGTACTTACTTCTTCTCTCCAAAATGTTTGTGTGATACCTTTTTCAATCATCAATGTTCTAACACAATCAATAATTTTTTTATTTCTCCTTTCAGCAGTCCATTTTAATGTGGTGTTCTCGATGCAGAAACCTGCCTTGTAATCCCATGCTCATTACAAAAGTTAGTGAATTCATCAGAAATAAATTCTCCTCCTCTATCTGATCTTAAACATTTCATTTATTTTCCTCTTTGTTTTTCAAATTTAGCTTTATACCATTTGAACATCTTAAATGCTTCATATTTCTCTTTTAAGTACATGACAATCATCATCCTAAAATAGTCATCAACAAATAGAATAAAGTATCTATCACCATAATAGATTTTTGTTCTCATTGGTCCACATAAGTCAGTATGGACTACTCCAGAATAGCACTAGATGTGTAGGTTTTTCTCTTGAAACTAGACTTTGTCATTTTTCCTATTTGACGATTCTTGCACATAGCATGGTCGGGCTTTGAAATACTCAGTAAACCTCTCACCTTTCTTTTCTTACTTATTTTAACCATGTTGTCAAAGTTCGCATGACATAACCTTTTATTCCATAGCCAAACGTCTTCATTTCTAGCCAATAAAAAGTGGTCTCAATATCATCACTTGATAGAATAGATTAACTTTTGTTTGTTCACCAGTACTGATCAACTTTCCTTTTCCATTATAGATCATTTCCTTTTTGTTCTCAAATTCAACTCGGTGTCATGTGTTGTTTAGTTGTGAAATGCTCAATAGATTATAGTTAAGTCCTTTCACCCAATATGCATTTTTACATCTGATTAGATTATTCAACATGATGGTACATTTTCCTTCAATTGGGCAAGGTGAGTCATTACCTATCCTAACTGATCAACCATTATAATATTCAAAAGTTTCAAACTTTTCTTTATCTCCAGTCATGTGATGAGTACAGCCACTATCAATAATCGAGACATCATTTTTCCTAACTTTAGATATGAGTGTTGTTTCAACATACCTTTCTTCTTCATTTGAATCATCCTTCATAGAAACAAATACTACCTCAATATCTTCATCAGAATTAGTGTCAAATTTTTCAGCTTTGTTCTCAACTAGGTAACAAGCCTTCTTGCCTTTGTCCTTGTAATCTTGGTTATCTCTTCTATCAGAGTGTTGGTTGCTTCTGTAGTCTCGGTCATCACTTCTGTCATACTTCTTTTCATAAGATCTGACATTGTTTCTTTCATCCTTTCTCTTATTAGGGCATCTAGAAACACAATGTCCAATTTTTTAAAATTAAAATAGACCAATGGTAATTTACCTTTATATCTTTGTTTACCTCTATGTAATCTCCTAGCTATTAGTGCTTCAAGTTCATCAAGTTCTTGTTCATCACTATCATTGTCGCTATCATTTCTCATAGTGTGTTTGTTACTAAATTTGCTTATTTTTAGAGAAGATTTGAATGTAGACTCAATAGTAGGTAAGACACTGTTGTCATAATTGTTCATCTCAAATGAAATAATTCTACCAGTAAAACTATCAAGAGTAACATTTTTATTTTCTACTGCTCTCATTTCTTGAATTGCAGATACTCTAATTGCATAAACGGGCAGTAAGGTTCTCAGAATTTTACTTACAACTATTTCTTCCTCAAGTACTCCTCCTACTCCACGGATAGCATTAAAAACTTCTTTAATTTTTCTACTATACTGAGTGATGTTATTTCCTTCTTTCATTCTTAGTTCATCAAAATTTCCTCTTAGGCTTTCAGCTTTAGCTCTTAGCACATTGGTGTCTCCTCCGTGTACTAGCTTGAGTTTGTTCCACATTTGCTTTGTAGAGGTGCATGATTTCACATCTTCAAATTCAGCATCAGTTAGTGCAGAAGCAAGTGCTATCATCATAGAATTGTGTTCATGTTTCTCTCTTAATTGATCAATAGTTAGAGGTCCAGTATGTGCAACATATTCAGTTCTAAGTGTTATGTGACATTATTTCCAATACCAGATAGATGAAGTCTTATCCTACTTTTCCATGATAAAAATTTGTCCTTGTTCAAAGGAGGCACATCCCTTATACTCATCTTGTGATCTTTATCTTGATTCCCTTTAAACTTTTCTTACATGCACCAAAGCTCTAATACCAATTGTTATAATAACTGAGAGGGGGGTGAATCAATGGCCTTAATAATAATTCCAAAAATCCAACCAAAAAAAAATTCTCTCAAATATAATACCCTCTAGTTATCTTTCATTCCATCAAGATGTATGCCATAAATAACTTTATCAAATATAACCTGCTTGGTAAGATATATTATTTATTTATCCAAGAATTTACCAAATAGCAGTAAATAAACTTAGTGTTAACAGACCAATCCAGTTTCAATAATGTGTAAAGCAAAATTTCAATGCAATGAACCATATACACATTTGACACAGATTTTAACGTGGAAACCCAATATAGGAAAAACCACCTGGGACCGGTAACCCAAAATAATTTCACTCTTCTGAAGTGAGCTCGGTGAAGAGCCAACCCTTTTAAAGGTTACAATACACACTGTTAAGTGAAACCTTTTTAGAGGATTTAAAACTAAAATTTTATCTTTTGACCTAGCACTCACTATGTTGTCAACAAGAAATCCTTGTGATACTCTTAAGTATCTCAATACAATAAGGAATGTTAAATCCCACTTAGTTAAGAAATTTTCTGAATCAATGGTTAAACTGATACAGTAAATGATCTATTCAAAATACAACTTTAACTTTCAGATATTCACATCTATTGTTAGTCCAATAATACCTCTCTAATCAATGTACACTTCAATTCCTTTTCTTTCATTCTTTCTTCTGCTCGGTGAATGCTATGTCCTTTGTTGCTCGGTGTTTGTAGAATTCCTTGGCTCTATTCTTCATCCTATATGAGTAGATCTGCATGAAGAATTCTATCTTCACCATAATATATTCAGAATTCCTCCTTTCATAATGAATTCCTTCTCTCTTTATATATACATGATTAGCCTCTCAATCTCCTTGTTTTTGTCGTAGATCACTTCTTGATCTGTAAAACTCATCATGCATTGCTTTATCCAGTAAATATCTTCTTTAGTTTTATTCCGCAAATTTATCTTTGATAAATATGAATAAAACATTCTTTAAATATCTTTCCTTTCTTTAGTTTAACTGATCGTTGAACATAAAGAAATCAATCAGTCAATCCCTAAATATAGTTTTGCCAGCTAAGTAGTTTTGTCATTCTTTAACTTCAATTATGTTCTGTCATCATCTTCAGTTGTGCTCGGTCATCAACTTTAGTTTACTGTAGTGCTCAGCATACACTTTCTCGGTATACACTATCCATTGGTGTTCACTATCTGTCGGTGTTCACTATCTGTCGACATTCACTGTCACTCGGTGTATACAAACTTTTTATGTTTTACCGATAACATAAACTTTATCTCTTCAAATCTTCAAGGTTATGACCGATATGCATATGAACAATTAAACCATATCAAGTTGAATTAATGACAATACAATACATTAACTGATTTAATGTCTTGCATTCACTTTTTCATCTCGGTGATCATCGACTTTGATGAAGTATAACTGATTGAATGTTTGAAGATGTTAAGTTGATGATCACCAAGCTGCAGAAAGTTAATGCAAGGCATTAAATCAGTTAATATATTTTATTTTCATTGATGTCAAATTCATATAATCTGATTGGTTATTTATACATAGTGTCAAATACTTCAAAGAACCAAAGAAATAAAGGTTATGCTATCAGTAATGCATAAAATTTCAGTATACACCAAGTGCCAACAAACACCGACGGACAGTGCACCCCGAGGAATAGAGAACCCTAAGAGAAGAGTCACAGTGATACCCGAGCAAGCATTACTGAGTAGAACCTAAGTGATACCTGAGCAAAACTGAAAGTCACAGCGTTTCCCAATGGACAAATAACTTTGACAGACAGTAATTCCCGAGGACAACTGAAGTCAATACTGAGAAAACAAGGAGTTAAACACTGATAAGAACTAAAGTTCAGAAATGAAAAAAGACTTAGCTGGCTAAAGCTAAATATGGATTTAACTGGTTGATCACATTATTTTCATTAACAACTTAAAAGATAGAGATAAGATAGAGTTTTGAAGATAGTTTTATTCTAGTTATCAAGGAGAAATCTATGGGATAAAACTAAAGAAAGCTTTAAAGAAAGAATGGAAAGATTTCCATATCACGTCAAGAACAAGAAAGACAAAGACCTAGAAATGGTGAAATTATGTCTATAAGAGATACAAGCTAATTCATTATGAATTGGTGGGTGAATAAAGAAAAGGATGCTGAAGATAATACTGATGAAGAAGACTTCATACAGTCCTGATCAAACAAGTTAAAGAACAGAGCTAAAGATTTCTGCAGACACTGAGCAATAGAGAAGCACAGCATCACCGAGCAGAAAGAAGTCGAGCAAAGGAACAAAAAGAAAACATTGACCATAAAGGTATTATGATCTTACAATAGATCTAAACATCTGCAAGAATAACTTGTATTTATGATTACATCATTTACTCTTTCAGTTTAACCATTGATTCAGAAATTCTCTTAACGAGCCAGGATTTAATTATCCTTTATATATTGAGATACATCCCAAGGAGTATCAAACATTTTCTCATGAAGATAGCATAGTGAAATGTCATATATCAAGTGAAAAACTACTATATTAAATCCTCTAACAAGGTTTCACTTAACAGTGTATTTGTAACCTTTAACAGGGTTGGCTCTTCATCGAGCTCACTTTAGAAGACTAAAAATTTTGGGTTACCGGTCCCAAGTGGTTTTTCCCTTGACAGAGTTTCCACGTTAAAAATCCATGCGTCAAATGTGTTTATGGTTCATTACTTTAATTTTTTGCTTTACACATTCCTAAAATAGGATTGATCGGTAAACATTAAGTTATTTACTCTATTTTGGTAAAGGCTAGACTGCTATTCAGTAAAGCTTAAGAATAAGGTTTAACAGTGGACTCCAAGGAGTAGTTATTTGATAAGATTATTTAAGGGCATACATCTTGTAGGACTGAAGATAACTAGAGGTTTATAATTGTGGTATAAATTGTTTGGGTTGATATTGGAATAATTTTTGAGGCCACTGATTCACCCCCCCCCCCTCTCAGTTATTCTAACAATTGGTATCAGAGCTTGTGTGCTTATAAAAGGAGTTTAAAGACTCAAGAAAAAGATCACAAGATGAGAAAATGGGATGTGCCTAAGTTGAACAAGGACAACTTTGCATGATGGAAAAGAAGGATAAGACTCAACCTATCAGGTATTGGAAATGATGTTACTCAATACTTGGATGCTAAACATGTGTTTCCTATAGGACATTACACACTTCATCAATTGAGAGATTTGCATGAACACAATTCTATGATGATAGAACTTGCTTCCTCACTCTTCGACGCTGAATTTGAAGATGTTAAAACATGCACCACTACAAAGAAAATGTGGGACAAATTGAAGCTAGTACATGGAGGAGATGCTAATGTACTAAGAGCTAAGGCAGAAAGCCTAAGAGGTAAATTTGATGACCTAAGAATGAAAGAAGGAGAAAACATCACTCAGTATAGTTGCAGAATCAAAGAGGTAGTCAATGTTATCCGAGGAGTTGGAGGTGTAATTGAATGAGAAACAGTGGTAAGTAAAATCCTAAGAACCTTATTGCATGTTTATGCTATTAGAGTATATGCTATACAAGAAATGAGAGTAGTAGCAAATAAAAATGTCACTATAGATAGTTTGGTTGGTAGACTTATTTCATTTGAGATGAATAACTTTGACAATAGTGTCTTACCATCTATTGAGTCTGCATTCAAATCTTCTTTGAAAATAAGTAAGTCAAGTCATAAACACACTATGAGAAATGATAGTGAAAGTGATAGTGATGACCAAGAGATTGATGAGATTGAAGCACTAATGGCTAGAAGATTGCAGAGAGTGAAAGGTAGATACAAAGGTAAATGATCATCGGTATGTTTAAATTGTAAAGAGATTGGACACTTTGCTGCTAGATGTCCTAACAAAAGAAAAGATGATAGAAGTAATGACAGATCATATGAAAATAAGTTTGACAGAGGTGATGATAGAGATTACCGAAGAAACTGACAATCTGATAGAAGAGATACCCGAGACTATAAGGACAAAGGGAAGAAACCTTGCTACCTGGCTGAGAACAAAGCTGAGAATACTGACACCTAATTTGATGAAGATATTGAGGTGGTATTTGTTGCTATGAAGGATGATTTAGACAAAGAAGAAGGTATGTTGAGACTAAACCCATATCTAAGGTTATTAAGAATGATGTCTGGATTATTCATAGTGGTTGTACTCACCACATGACTGGAGATAAGAAAAATTTTGAAACTTTTGAATATTATAATGGTTGATTAATAAGAATGGGTAATGACTCACCTTGTCCAGTTGAAGGTAAAGGAACTATAATGTTGAATAATTTGATCAGATGTGAAAATGCATACTAGGTAAAAGGCCTTAACTATAATCTATTAAGTGTTTCACAGCTAAATAACATAGGTTACCGAGTTTCATTTGAGAACAAAAGGAAAATATCTTTAATGAATCAGGAAGGTTGATCGGAACTGGTGAACAGAAAAAAGGTAACCTATTCTATCTTGATGATATTAACACCACTTGTTTAATGGCTAGAAATGAAGACATATGGTTGTATCATAAAAGGTTATGTCATGTGAAATTTTAAAACATGGGATAAGCAATAAAATAAAAGTAAGAGGCTTACCAAGCATGTCAAAGCCCGATCATGTCATGTGTAAGAATTGTCAAATAGGTAAAATGATGAAGTCTAGATTCAAGAGAAAAACCTACACATCTAATGCCATTCTAGAATTATTCCATACTGGTCTATGTGGACCAATGAGAACAAATATTTACTATAGTGATGGATACTTCATTCTCTTTGTAGATGATTATTCTAGAATGATGACAGTTATGTTCTTAAAAGAGAAATCAGAAGAATTCAAGATGTTTAAGTGGTATAAGGCTATTGTATAAAAACAAAGTGGTAAGGAACTAAAATTCTTAATATTAGATAGAGGAGGAGAATTTATTTATGATGAATTCACAAACTTTTGTAATGAGCATGGAATTCAAAGATAGGTTTCTACACCAAGAACACCATAGCAAAATGGGATTGCTGAAAGAAGGAATAGATCCATTATTGATTTTGCCATAACACTGATGATTGAGAAAGACATCACTCAAACATTATAGAGAGAAGCTGTCAGTTCTGTTGTCTACACATTGAACAGAGTTCAATTAAAGAAAGACACAAATAAGACACCTTATGAGCTATAGTATGGATAAACACCCAATGCAAGTTACTTCAAAATTTTTGGAAGTCAATGTTATATTTTGAAAGATGATAGAAATGGAAATCTTGACTCCAAAGGTGAAGAAGAAATATTTTTAGGGTATTCTACCAAAATAAAGGCTTATAAATGTCTTAAAAAATCCTCTAACAAAATATTGAAAGTGAAAATGTCAGGGTAGATGAATTTGTAGAGAAAAATGATAAGGAAAGTAGAAGAGAACCGGAAGACTACAACATGTTTGTCTACAGTGAAGAACCTGACACTCTTCCCAAGACCATTTGGAAAACACAACTGAACAACCACCATATGAAACTATATATCTGTGTCACTAGACCACTGACTTTTAGACCAAATAATATAAAAATAAAGCACTAACAACCATCATTCTCACATGATCACCAAAATACATACATATCTTATACTTTTATATAACACTATCATGTCCAGCACACAACTTCACTCCTTCCAAACCAACTTCCCTTTCAAACTTATCCATGCTACTAGATATGCTTAAACATGTCTTCAGCAAATACCTCTGGACCATAGTGTTTAACATCAATGACAATAGGTAATAACAACCAAATGTATATTTCCAACAATATCCCCCTTTGCAAGTGATGGAAATTAGCCACCAAAAATATTTCACTAATATATTAACCATAGTAACCACATTCAACTTCCCCTAACTGAAATAACTAAAACATCAAACTTCTATAAAATACATTGTCAAATAAACATAAATATTTTCCTTATCTTTCTCCCCCTTTTCCATCAAGGACAAAGGCCAAAAACATACCACAAAAACATCAAAAACTATCATATCACCAAAAATTGAAAAACAAATAATTAAATTTTCTTAGGCTAGATTTCTTTGAACCTCTTCTTCAAGCTCTCCACAATCAGCTTCCAATCATTTCTAGAAAAATCCATCAGCCTGTTATAACATTCAATCTCAGTGAAATTTTTCATAGCATCATCAAAGGATGTTACATTTCCTATACCTATTTCAAAATGTTTGGAATTTTCATGTATCTTTGACATAGAATCAAGTTTTGTTTCAACAACATCTATAAAATTATAAAAAATTTCTTATATACACATCTCTCTTTCTCTTCCTTGTATCCAACTATAACTACAACTCATTTAACCTACTTCTTCCTTCTCTGGAAATAACTTTGTAGATGTTAAACTTTATTGAAACATCAGTTCATTGGGACTTAATGTAGTCCATCTCCATCTAGAAATTTTGTGGGGTCTTCAACCAATCCACGCCAAGTTTGTATAAAGCATCTGAAAAATTGATAGGTCTTCTAAACTGCACAATTTCCTATATCAAATCTAGCTGAACCTTTTTGTACTTTCCAATCATTTTCTGTCAAATTTTCTTCTGAAGCAACCTCCTTTTCAAGGCTAGAGGCATTAGTCATCCTTTCACTCAAGGTCTCAATAATTTCCTCCACGCACACATCAAAGAGATCATTTAGCACAATATTTTTTGGCTTCATATATTTCTCTAATCCTTCTACAATAGCATCTTGATCATAAAGTAAAACATTATAAAACATATCTCAAACAATATTCATTCATTTGGACTGACTTTTCATAGTAATAACCTTTTAAACTAAAATATCATTATTTCTAATGAGACCAGTGAAATAACATACTCTTCACCAGCAGGAGCTTGTACATCAACACTTACAATTTCTTATATTTTCTTTCCATTTACCAGCAACAACAAACAGTTTTTCCATCGCTACAATTCTTGTAGTATCAGTATCCTTTAACATTTTGTTTAGTTTTTTAATAATATTCATATATTATTCATTAGTAATCCCATAGGAAAACTCAGTTTCCCAAATAATGCTAGACTCAACCTCTTCTATGTCGTAGAAAACCTTATAAACATAGAAGAAAACATCATCCTTATACCAATCAATTACTTTAGGATAAAACTGGTTCCTTAGTCACAAACAATCCTTCAACTTATCAAAGAATATTCTACAATCAACAACGCTATTTGTTGGAATAACTGATGCAAATATTGTTGAGTGTTTATTGGTATAGGTTTGATGATAGGAAGATCAGTTATTGTGTTGTCATTGATGTCAACTTGGTGTTGTAATTGTTGACAGTGTTCCTGATGTGTTGCTAAGTATGAGTAGAGATGAATTATGTGTTGTAGTAGGATTTGGAGTATGCAATCATGGTTGGAGACTCAGGTATGTCTCTAGATTAATTATGTATGATCACATATGATGGGAACAAACATGGAGAAAGTTATGATCAATTGAAGAGCAACAGGGAAGACAAAAGAATAGATAGAGACAAGCAGTAAAGGATTTGATTATTTTATCAAATCGGTATGAATTCAAGTGTTGTGGTCATGATATGTTTATCTTTACTAAGCTTTATTGTTTATCCTAAGATCTCAAAAGGATTGGAGTACCGGAAGGAAACCTTTCCATTGATAGAAGATCATTTTGTGCCTGATAGCTAAATGCTTTGAACCGGTTTGAGCAATTGGTGTTAGATCGGTGTGCAATGGTAATGTGATCAATTGCAGTGGATGTTTCTATGATCCAGGTGTCAAGGTGATGTGGCACAACATATTTTTAATTATTAATTTCTATATTATTTCTCAAGGAGATAGGATTTAATCAAGTTTTGGAAGCATGTTGAAAAATTCAAAAAGGTTTGACTGTTCTTGATTTAAATTGATGTGTGATGAATCTTATGGCTGACCTAAGTTTTTTAGAGAGTGTTATATATTGGTAACATGTTTTAGGGTATAAGGATTGAGCGGTATATATTTTAATACATTTTTTAAGGTGGTTAAATTTCCTAAAGATCATGTAATGTATAAATATGTATATCAATGCTTTATGCAAGTGTAGCTCATGAATGCCAAGGTGCGGTCGAGTGAAGAGAGAAGATTGTCTGCAAGAAGAAGAAGTATTGTGCTTTGTTGGATCTAAACAAGAAAAGGAGGCGTGCTACACCCAGATCATTTTACTTCTTAATTCCTAATATTTTATGCAACAAAATCCCTTAACTGGGTGGACTTTAATAGATTTAATTTTTAAATCCTTTAACCATGTGACTCTTTAACTAGGGTTTAGATCCTTTGACAAGGTTACTCCTAATAGGGTAAAGCTCCTAAAAGGGCCAGAGGTAAATCCCTTAAGTGGGTGACTCCTAATAGGGTCTTCTCCTAACCAAGTATCATTGTAAGCTCCTAATAGGGCTAGGCCTTTAATAGTGTGCATTTTAGAAGAGTGAAAATATTTGTGGGTGTTAATCCCTACCTTGGTTTTCACCCGTAGTCAAGGTTTCCATGATAAAATACTGGTGTTACTTTTTTACATGTGTGGATGATTATTTGGTTACTTTTTTTATTGCATGCATAAGGTTTAAAGTTGATGAATGTGGTTTATGGTGTTCAATGAATTGTGAAAAGTTTCAGATCTGATAGATTATTGATTCACCCCCCTCTCAGTAATCTTGGACCTTATAGTATTAACACTATTATCTAATTTATCCAAATTCATCTTAATTTTTGAACTAACAAACATATAATTACTCCAATCTACATATAAACACGACTTAGTATGTACAATCTCTAACACAACCAAAAAACTAATACACTATTTATTGAACCAGACAGTCACTTTTTTGAACCACAAAACATAAAGCTTAGCTCCAAAAAATCCTTCAAGCCTTATTTCCATGATGAGGATACGCTCAACATCCAACCTAGAGGGGGGAAATAGATTCACTTGAAAACCCACCTTATACCATACTGTCTAAATTCTTTACCGAAAGAGGGTGTCGAATCATTAGTACTAGTTGTATGTTCACTAAATTATTTACCCAAAATTTATTCATTTTCTTCTTCTTCTTTTTAATGTCTACCTTATTCACTAGAGCACTGGTCTTCTTAGAGTTTGTTATGCAATGTTTTGCAATGTGACCAATATTTTTGCAATTGTAGAAAACTAGACCTTTATGATATTTATTTTGGTTCATTTTGTTGCCTCTGGATCCATAATTGATTCTACATTCAAATTCTTTATGCCCAAAATTTTTGCATGAGTAACAAGTATCATAAAAAGTTTTCCTATAGGTTACACTATCATATCCAAAACAATTTTTCCTACTTCTACATTCATTTTCCTTACAAGACAAAACTTTTTATAGAAATAACATCTTATGTTTAGTGGATTCTTTCTGAATTGACTTCTACATTCACTTTCTTTATGTCCATATTTATTTCAAGCATGATAGTTAGCCTTGAAATCCTACCTTTCAATTACCGAAGGAGGATTGTGAATTGGATCTTCATTTTTCTATGCTTCCTCAGGTTTTCAGTTGTCACCATCTTCATATCCCAAACCAACTTTGTCAAGGTTTTGTCTTTGTGCACCGAGTACAACATCAAGTACTTTGTTTCCACCTTTCACTTTTAACCCCTATCAATTTTTTCCTTGGCTTCTTCTAGTTCCTTTTTAGTTTGTATAATTCCTTTTCAAGTTTGGAACATTCATAAATATTTCCATTTAACTTTACATCAAGATCTTCTATTTCCTTTTTAACATTTTCTAGAATCACTCTTTAAAATATAATCTTGTCTTCAGTCTTCTTCAATTTGAATTTGGTTGCATCTAGATCAACCAATGCAAATCTCATCTCATCTTCCATGTCTGCTTCTTTTTTGATATCTTCATCCCAAGAACACTACCCAAAACCATCTATATCATTTAGTTCTTCTTCAAATATGATGTTCAACCCTCCAGATAACCTCAAGCAATTAATCTTCTTCAAGAGGAACCTTTCTTTGATACCAATTGTTGAACACACATTAGATGATGAGAGGGGGGTGAATCAGCATACGACAAAATATCACTTAAGTAATCAACTATCTTCAACATTAATCTCATCACACATCAAGAAAATAATGAACTAAAAAAATAACACATCAATACCAAGATTTTTATATGTGGAAAACCCAAACTGGGAAAATCACGGTGAGCACTTTCCGACAAAGATAATCACTAATATATATAATCTAATTAAAAATATAGTGGGATCTCACTACTCTGGACTTGTAATCAGAGGCTCACTTTCAATACATCATCAAATATAAATAGGATCTCACTATTCTGGACTTGCAAACAAAGGCTCACTACCAAAGTATCAAGATACAAAAAATAACTTCTACACCCAAGATTCACTATCCTAGGGACATGGTACATACAAATCTCCCTAATAGATAAAGATAAATTCTCCTGATAATGCAGTTTTCCTACACAACTCTATCAACCTCAGCAACATATTATCTCTACCTTTATTTCTCTTCCACAATCCTAATTAGCTACCACATAAAATGAACTTTTCTCTTCTGAAACTCTTCTCATAGATCTTGACTTTGTTGTTCATCATTTCCTTTGCCAAACCACATAATGTGCTTATCTACAAGATAGATCATTAGAATTACAACAAGGTCAGCCATACCAAAATAAAATTACAATCACATTACAAGTCAGCTATGTCAATAGAAAATTACAATAAGTTTCATGTCAAGAGCATCTAGACCAAAATATAGGTCACACATAACATGAACCCATTCAGACAAGAGATAATCATTAAATACAATATAGGCCACACATAACATGAACCCACCAAAATAAGAGATAATCATTAAATGGAATACCCAAATCAAAAACAAGAGGCATGATCCACTCTAATAGAGAGGGGAACACAAACACATTATAGATATCCCAATACCAGATCTACAATAATCAAAACAACTTCCCAAGTTAACTTAAACATGTAGCATCACATTATCCAAAGAACCACATCACTTTCTAGCTTTATCCAAACCTCCACACACCAAGGTGAGATCCAAACTCCACTTCTCTATAGCATTCTCATGTCCAACACCAAAATTTACTCCTTCCAGACCAACTTCCCTTTCTGACTTATTTAGACTAAGATATGCATGAACATGCCTTCAACAAATAGCTCTGGACCACAGTGTTTGACATCAATGAAAAGAGACAATAAAAACCAAACATGTATTTTCAATAATTCCTAGTGTGTGTAATTAATGTAGTCATTTGGTATGTGTTATCAAAGTGATGCAATATGAGTTATATCCCAATCATTATACATTATCATCATATTATCATATGTATTGTGTGAGAGTGTTCTAAATCTAACATTATCAAGTGGAAATTATGTATTCATGTACTGAAGATCCATAAATTCATATCCTTCATATTTTAGTGAGATACGAGTTGGTACTTAGATATTGTATTAGGGGTTGGTTTCTCCTATAGGTATGCATCTGTAAGTGTAATTAGGGATTGATTTCTCTGGTAGGTTGGTGCATATTTCATATTTTAAGTGATCTATTATTTTGCGAGGCTAGATTAGGATAGTAGATCCAAGCATCTATTCTTGTTGTGGTTTTTCCCTTCAAGGTTTTAATGTCTATCTAGTTGTCTCGTGTGTGCATGTGTGTTTATATTTATCATTGGAATAGTTTATTTAATTACAAAGTAAAATCTGAAAATGTTACTAATGATAAGCCAAATTTATAATTGATATTTTTCATATACTAATTAACCCCACCTTCTCACTATATTTGTGTGTCTAACAATTTGTATCAAGGCCAATTTCCATGGAAGAAGATTAATAGCTTGAGGTAGATCTAGGATAACACACTCATTTTTGCAATATGTTCTTTCTTCAAATAACACACATTTGTTTTATGGATACAACTAGGTAGTTTTGAGAGTGAGGATGGAATCCTATCTTATGGCACTAGGGATTGATGTTTGGAAATTTGGTGTGGATGGCTATGACATTCTAAATTCTCCTCCAATAGATCAAGAAAGTAAAATAGTATGTGATACTAATGCAAAGGAAAATAATGATATTTTATGTGTCTTAGGTAATTTTGATTTTGTGAAGATAATGCATTGTAGGACTGCAAATCAAGTTTGGGAAAAACTTTATAATATCTATGAAGGTAATGATAAATTCATAGAGGAAAAAATTTAGAACTAGTAAGGATTTTTTGAAGGTTTGAATATGAAGGAAGAAGATATTGTTGCATATCTACTCCAAGTTTATGGAGTTTTCAATACCATTAGAGGACTTGGTGAATAAATAAAAGAATTATTTATTGTTAAAGAGGCACTTAGATCTCTTCTCCCAAGGTTTGATTCATAAGTTTCTACAATAGAAGAAGCCAAATATATGAATAGTTTAGCTATGGATGATTTATATGGTATATTAACATAATATGATATGGGAATTCAAAATGACAAGTCTTTTAGGAAGGAGATACCCTTCAAGGAATCTCTAGAAAAAGAGAATCCAGATCTAAGTGAAGATTCAAGTATAGAAGAAGAAATCTTTATTAAGAAAATAAAAAGAGGATATAGAAAATATAAAGGTAAATTAAAATTCAAATATTTTAACTATGGTAAGAGTATGGTAAGATTGGTCACGTTGCATCAAACTATAGATAAAGAGTTGATATCAAGAATAATAATGGATTATATGTTGAGGAAGAAGGCTACTTTTTCAAATAATATGATGAGAACACATATAGAAGTAAAAATTAAAAGGATCATCTCATAGTGATAGATACCCTAAGAAAGGATGTACTGAGTGTGTACTCTAGAAATAGAGAAGATGATGTTAAACTAGAGTGTGAATAAATGCATCATGCTTACAAGGATATCTAAAGACAAGAGTTATGGAATAAGGACTATAGATCTCTAAAGATTTCAAAATCAAATAAAAAATAGGCATAAATATTATAGAGTTAAAATTTCAATTTCAAGAAGTTAGGAGGCAAAAGATGTAATAATATAAAGTCTAAAGAATATGTAGAAGGATTCTGAAAGACTAGAGTAAGAAGTGGTAGCATTAAAAAATGACTTGGAGAAATCAAATAGTAAGTTGAGAAAAATAATAAAGCTTTGAAAGAGTACTCATATTTTGTATGATATCATTTGCACTGGAGGGTAAAACATATTAAGACCGAATTTTAGATTAAATAAAGAAAAATTCATAGGGTTACAAAGGATTTCATAAAGAATAGTGCAATAAATCCATATAAGCGTGGCTTAGGAAACTCAATATTTGATTAGTCCAAGATGATTGAGGATAGAAAGGAAGAAGATGAAGGGTTCATCTACATTCAAGAATAGAAGAGAATATTTGGAAAGACAATTTAGAGAGACCATCATGCATTTCCAGATGTAATCATTTCTTTTTGGGTTACTATTTTAAGTACAAACATTATGGACATAAGATAATGTGATGAAGGGCAAGGTAGGAGAATCCCCAATGGAGATGTCCTAGCGCCAAAAAATAACCACACAATGGAAAAATAAATAACCACACAATGGAAAAACAAATAACAACACAAAGATTTAGATCCACACAATGCAAATACTCATAATAGAATCATCATATTTTCATCCAACATGCCCGGCTGTGAGGCCTTCCAGGTTACGGCCAAATACAATGAAATTACAAGAGGAAATCCACAAGATCTTGCAAGATCCAAACCAAACCCTAGCCACACTATGATAGAAACCTCCAGGAAGATCCAAACTTGTGCTCGCAAGTCCACCAAGCAATCTCCTTGTTTCCCAAGCCACAGCTACTAGTTCCTCTCAAAAATCGCTCCTCTGCCTCTTCCTCTGCTCTAGGATGGATGAATAATGACTAAAGACTTCCCCCAAAAACCCTACTTATACCAATCTAAGCCACAGGTCAGCCCAGAACATAAATTAAATACAAACACATAAATTAACTGCCACAAGTCGGCCAACAACAACAATTAAATGCCCAAAATTGATGTCTTAGTAAAATCACGGTATCGCCTAGCTCCAAATGAATTAGGACTCATGTTTTGAACCGTAGGTAGAAATCTAGGCCCTCTTCAATCCCTAAAATTTTCATCCTCTAACTCTTTGTGGAAAATTAATTATACGACCTGTAATAGGCACCAAATTCCAAAGCAAGGCCAAGCTCCTCCCAGTCCATGCCAAGCTCCATTAAATACATCAAAACCAATTACCCAAGACTCAAGTAGGTTTATCCAACTCTACCAAACCCCTCAAACATGAAAATAAGTCCACATGACTCCATAAAATCTCCCAAACATGCAGGATAGCCAACTACCCTGGGATGCTCCTGCATCAGACTCCCCAGGTGTGAAAAGATATTCTCAATAGCTGGAAGAAAATCATTTGGGATTCAACACATAAATCCCCAAATGGTTCTTCACATACATGTCCTCCAAACCCTCATTCTGTAAACTCTTTCCCTTGTTCTGTTGCTACTTCTTCTGCGCATCCTTCCTCGATGTCCCACAGGTTTGTTGTCCACACTGACCTCTAACCTTTTCAGAATA
>MU224986.1:592861-604802 GCA_018584345.1 Thuja plicata
TGTTTCAAATTCTGCAACTTCTTAAACAACTCAAGTTCATAATTAGCAAGAATGAACTTAGCCTTCAGTTTAGTTACCATCAATCTCCATCTAGTGATCTTCATTTCACCTTCCTCTTCTCTATCCTATTATAACTCCTTCCACCAAAGAGCCGCATGTCCCTTCAGCTTGGTCTGTGCTATCCTCACCCTAAGTGGATCTTCAATATCCTCAAGCTCAAATTAGTCTTCCAATTCACCAATCCAATCAATCAGGTCTTCAGGATTCAAAGTACCTAAGAAATTAGAAACCTCCATCTTATGCTTCAGCTTCAACTAAGGTCTAGATCTATCCAATTGAACAACCCTATTTCTGCTAGGTCTCTCATCTTGTTCAACTCTACCACTTAATCTAGTAGTCTCAAGGTCTTCATTAGCTTCCTCATAACCATTTTCAGTACCCACATGTCGAGGCACACCACCTAAAGCACTTACAGTCTCAACAATCATATCACTCTTCATTAGTGCAAGCTCAGATCTGAGTTCTTCCCTAATCTTTTCTAAGACCCCTTCTTCCACAGTATCACAAAGATCATCAATTTCCCTAGGGTTCAATCTTCTTGGAGCCATCTTCTAAAATCTTCAAAAATCCTTTCCATAGTCCTGGTGCAAACTGCCTCACCTTCGGCGCTCTGTTCACACACTCAGGAACAACCTTCACTCTAATACCACTTGATGAAGGGAAAGGTAGGAGAATCCCCAATGGAGATGTCCTAGCCCCAACAAATAACCACACAATGAAAAAAAAAATAACAACACAAATATTTATATCCACACAATGCAAATACTCATAATAGAATCATCATATTTTCATCCAACATGCCCGGCTGTAAGGCCTTCCGAGTTACAGCCAAATACAATGCAATTACAAGAGGAAATCCACAAGATCTCACAAGATCCAAACCAAACCCTAGCCACACTATGGTAGAAACCTCCAGGAAGATCCAAACTTGTGCTCGCAAGCCCACCAAGAAATCTCCTTGTTTCCCAAGCCATAGCTACTAGTTCCTCTCAAAACTCGCTCCTCTACCTCTTCCTCTACTCTAGGATGGATGACTAATGACTAAAGACTTCCCCCACAAACCCTAATTATACCAATCTAAGCCAAAGGTCGGCCCAGAACATAAATTAAATACAAACACATAAATTAAATGCCACAAGTCGGCCAACAACAACAATTAAATGCCCAAAATTGATGTCTTAGTAAAATAGAAATATCTCCTGGCTCCGGATGAATTAGGACTCGTGCTTCAAACCATAGGTATAAATCTAGGCCCTCTTCAATCCCTGAAATTTTCATCCTCTAACTCTTTGTGGAAAATTACTTATACGGACTGTAATAGGAACCAAATTCCTAAGCAAGGCCGAGCTCCTCCCAGTCCATGCCAAGCTCCATTAAATACATCAAAACCAATTACCCAAGACTCAAGTAGGTTTATCCAACTCTACCAAATCCCTCACACATGAAAATAAGTCCACACGACTCCATCAAATCTCCCAAACATGCAGGATAGCCAACTACCTTGGGATGCTCCTACATCACAATGAGTTGTAGAGGGTTCCCTATATTGGAGAATAATTTCTTGAGAAAAAATGTATTTGTACCTCTAGGCAATCTAAATATCATGTATTACAAGTACAATAAGTTTGGACATACTGCAATACATTATAGAAGTAATTTTGTGATAAATTACAACCTAGAGATAAAGAAGAATAAATTTGATGACCAAAAGGATAAGTCTGAGAAGGTTCACAACAAGAAAAATGGGGATCAAAATATATTAAATTTCAAAATCTCCTCATATTTTATTTCATGATTAATCTAAGAAAAGTGCTAGATTCAGAGACAAGCTCTATTGCTATATCCAATGTTGAAGAAGGTGAAATTATTGAAGGAATTCTCTGCGATCCATTGCTAGTAATTGTAAAAGAGATGAAATCATTAAGAGTAGGGAGGTAGAGTTCTTTTTGGGAAACAATGATTAAAATTGGCCTTGGTTTAAAAAGGAAGAGTATGATAATACATTTTAGTTCTTCAAGTGAGAGAGACAGAGATCCTATAAGATGTTTTAAACAAAGAAAGGATGAAAATTGGTCTTGGTTTAAAAAAGAAGAGTCTGATAATACTATTTATTTCTTCAAGTGTGTGTGTGTGTGTGTGTGTGTGTGTGTGTGTGTGTGTGTGTGTGTGTGTGTGTGTGTGTGTGTGTGTGTGTGTGAGAGAGAGAGAGAGAGAGAGAGATAATATTTTAAAGAAACTACAGACATCTAAAAAGTCCTTAGCACTCTATATTAATTAAATTTAAATTTAATTAATGTTCCCCATCACACTATAGTTAGTTAAATATATTTAATTAAATTAGGCTCACTACCTAAGTTATTTAGATTTAATTTAAATACATCCCCCTCTAATGTATTAAATTTGATTTAATACATGTCCCCCACAAAGTCCCTTTTTGAATAAATCTCTATTTATTTAAAATCCCCCATTTGATCCCTCTTCTTCTATACCTTGATTTAATTAAATATAATTTAATTAAATCCTAAACCAAACCTAAACCCTAGCCTACACCCATCACCTCACTGACTAAACCTATCTCTTTTATCTAATCCTTGACTATGCTACTAATCAATATGATTCCTAACATCATTAAGCCTAATGAGTTGCTCACACATGTGTGAGAAACGATTCCTAAGATGTCCAACCACCTTCCATAAATGGTCACATATACTCTTACATGGTTGTCCCCTCTTCCCTCTTTGGGATTTTCTCACACATATGTGAGCAACCTTGAACCTCTCCCACTCTTCCCTTTTGTCTCCTCTCTTAAATGACCCGTCACTTTCCAAGTTGTTCACACATGTGTGAGAAACTCGTGTATTTTGTATAAATTTTCCTTTATCGCATGTGTCTCCAATATAGATGCCACATAGGTGCCACCTCATCCAATCCCCTCAAGTCCTCCCAAAAATCTATAAATAGGAGCCTTGATTAAATAATTTCATCCATCATTTTACAAGTAGAGTTATCATATTAGTTTCATTGTATATTTCTAAGAGCATGGAATTTACATGTTAGTTTGTGTTTTTTAATCTTGAATATCATACCATTTTAGTATAATCTTGAATCCATGTTAGCATAGTTTGCACATCAGCATATCATTTGTTATCATAGCTCATTATCTCCATTTTCATTTGATCATTGCTTGTTGATAGTTCTTCATACTAGTTTGCAAGCCATTTGATCTTTATTAGTGCATTGTAGTTCATTATACATCCTTTGAGATTGTGTTTGGGGAACTCATATTGTATTTAAATATCATACCCACATTTTCCCAAAAGAGCAAATCAAACAAGCCTTGGGTGAGCTTGTTTTGGTTCTATCAGAGGTTATGTGGTTTTATTTGTTGTAGTTGAATTTGAATGTATGTTTTAACTAGTGTTTTCCTTGTTTGAGCCTAACTAAATAGGTAGGAAAAGAACATATACATTTTGGCACACCCGGTGGGACCGCAAGTCTTAAAGTTTTAATAATTTTTCAATTTTTTGGCACTTCTATATGTCAGATTCCCATATCAGTATCTTTATTTAACGCAACATCATCTACACAAACTAGCATCTCTGGCATCCACCCTATGAATCACCATCTACATAGAATAGTGTCTCTACCCTACGGATCATCGACTTCACTCCAACAATTTTTCTACCTAAGTCATTTTGAAAACTTCATTTTCAGTCATTCCCTATTATTTTTATAGCATTTAACATTTGGTTTTTTGATAGAAATTGATTTTATAAAAGTAAATGTTCACAAAAAATTTAAGTTTTTAACCACAAGCTAGATTTTCATCTCTATATAATGACATCTCCACAGATCAATGCTTGTGACTTCTACATCAGCATCTCTGCAGACCTTACAAGTATAATTTTAGCATGTTCTAAAAATTTAGTTTTCTCCATTTATTATTCAATGTTCACTCTGTAAATTGATGTCTGTGTAGGTCAGCATCTACGTTGATCAACATATATGCATGGTTTTTATTGTATCTGCCTGGTTGCATTTTATTGAATTTTGATTTGGATTTCCTAACGAATAACCAGTGGTGCAGCTCTTATCTATTTGTCCAAGATGCTCAAAAATAAATTACTAACACTTGAAGGGATTTCCATGTTTTCCTTGTAGTTTGTTTATACTTTTAATGAATGATTTACTATTTTATGGGAGTGTCTGATGTTAACTATTTTCACATAGTCGCTTAATTAGCTTCATTTTGGATTTGAACCCAAATGTCTTGCATGTTTGGAAAACTTTGTTGGTGGAGGTACTCCCTTAAAAGTTTTCACTCAATGTTTAGATTTTAGAATCCCATTAAAATATATGATGCAAAGATAAGAGTCATTTTATCCTCTCCCCTCACCTTCACAGATCTTGGGTGTAAGAGAAATTTGTTTTTATCTTTTCCTCTAGAGAGGCCTACTTGGAGCTTCCATTAGTCCAAGGGACAGCCTCAAACCAGTAAATACTCCAGCTAGTATATAAACGAGACATTGAGAAAACTCTTATCTTATCCCACCAAGCTTAGGCGAGGCTTGTTTATGGTAGTATGGATCAGGTGAATAGTGCCTAAGTATCCAGCATGCTCAACTAGAACATTAAGTGTTTCACACACATTTAAACCATTTGGGGGGACCCCATGGACCTAACTACAAACCATGGCTTAGTACCCACCCCTTTTATCATTGGTTTAACACTTGTAATGCAAGAGGATTATATTTTCCTCTGATGTTACTCACCATATGTATACCCCTGGTTGTGAGGTATGAAGGATTCTGGATTTCACCATAGGAAGTGAAGCAAGTTCCTACAAGGGGATCCCCTATTCACCCAAGCCTTGAAGGCTTGTTAAAGTGCATATATTTTTTTTTATCTCTACATTGGCTTACCTCTTAGGTTTAGAAGGACATAGTGCACTATGGTCCAATATATCAAGATTGGAGCTTGCTCCTATGGGCTTACAAGTGTTAAATTGTAGCCAATATCCTTAAGATAGAAAGTTCTTGTTTGAATTTCAAACTAATGGAGACTCGGGATCCTTCTTCCTAGATTCATCCTGACTCTTCTCTAAGGTCTCTCTCCTAGACCTCCTAGGGTACTCTCAAACCCTAATCTGAAGTAAGTCACTAAGAACTTCACTTCCTTCTCAAGACCTAGTTCCCATCAACAAGTTATTCTTCCACACTTGGTGAACCTATAAGGGTAGATTCATTCTGACTAAACCAACTTGTTCATCCAATGCACTCATAAGATCTTTCTTACTTTCTTCCCTAGCCAAACTATTACCGTGCTTGCCTAGGGTAAGAACTCCAAAAATCATGACTGTCACTTCTCCTACCAAAACCAAAAAGAAAACTATATACAGGGAATCCTCTCGAATTACATCCAGGAACATTTTTCTTACCATGGATTCAAGAACCTCAAGGAGCCATTCAATATTTACAACCCAGAAAAGGCCATGAACTTACAACTTTCGAAATGAAAACTAAAAGATTAAACTACTTGCACACAGAGTAAACAAAAATAACTAAACACAACCTACAACTTTTCATTAACTAGAAAATAAGAAAAACATACAAAAATATCCAACTCCTTCAACCTCTCTCTCAAAATGAAGGCTTGGGAGATCTTAAATAATCTTCCAATCATCAAAACATACTTTACTATCCACTCAAGTCGAAAGCATCTTTTTAGGAACTTTTACAACTGACCATACTGTCCACTTAAGACAAAATTCATTTTTCCCAGGCCATTGAAACTAAATGTACCGAGCATTATTAGTACACATCAAGCATCAGTACATGTTGAGCATCAGTACCGAGTTTCAGTACCTAGCATCAATACTGAGCATCAGTACCAAGAAATAGTAGTACATGTCGAGCATCTTATCTTAATGCATTTTCACTTTCTAAGGTTCCTAATTCCTTGGTTAGATTTCCAGAGGTTTACAAACTACCTCTACAACATAGAATTAAACTAAAAACATGCATCTAAGAAACTAGGGTGTCTATTCACCAAATTGACCCATTTTGCACTTGATCGTTACAAGAGTGAATGAACAAACACCTTACAAACCAACTTAAACAAATCCAAAATGTTCCTAAGGGCCTTTAACCCTAAGTGCTCCTGCACCATACTTCCCCAAATAAGACAAATCAACTTCTAGGTGATTGGATCAAGTCAGGGTCGATGCCTAACTTTTTGAACTTGGTCTCCTACACCCATGTAGCTTTAGAATTAGCTTGTCCTTTCCATTTGACCAGATGTTCCATGTAGGTTTTTTTTATAGTCTTCTTAGCAACTCTTGAATTCAGAATCTTCTCAACCTTTGGCTTTGGAGTAACTGTAAGTTTCATTACTTTGAGATCCTCTGCATCTACTACTAGATCAAGACCTCCTTTTGGAATTGGTCCCTTATAGGACACAAGATCTACCACATTAAAAACTAGAGACAACCTTATATCAGTAGGAAGGTCAAATTTGTAAGCATTAGACCCATAATTTTCTAGAATTGTACAAGGTCCTATCTTCCTCATCTGAATCTTACTTGGGACACCTTTTTGTATTCTTTCTTTGTTTAGGTGCACCATGAACAAATCTCCAACTTGGAATGAAACATCTCTTTTCTTTTCATCTACCTTCTACTTGGTGTGAGTTGTACTCTCCACTAATGTCTTCTTCACAGTATCATGGACTTCTTTCATGGATTGAGAAAAATCTTTACCATAACAACTCTTCTTTGTATTGCTTCCAAGATCCCTGAGTTCACATATACCCTTGGGATGAATCCCATATACTATTTCAAAAGGTCTCTTTCCAGTGGCTCTATTGGTTGTATCATTGTAGGCAAATTCTGCCTAAGCAAGTAATTGATCCCATTATTGTCCATATTATTTTGTGAGTCATCTCAAAACATTTCCTAAGAATTGGTTCACCACTTTAGTCTGACCATCAGTCTATGGATGATATTGTTAGTAATAACTGAGAGGGGGGGGTGAATCAGTGGTTTCAAAATTTATCCTTCAAACTTAACCACCAATCAATAAACCTCAGATTATTATGTCCCTACAAGATGCATACCATGAAATACTAATAATGATTAACTGTCTCTCAGTTTTCTCTGTCAATCCTTATTATTTCTTGATTACCGATAAGCAGTATAACTATTTACTGAAACTCAATAAATAAGTAGAGTATACTGATCAATCCAGAGTTAGCTATGTAAGATAAAAAATAGTAAATAAATGAATCATACACACATAACACATGAATTTTTAACATAGAAACCCTGTTAAGGGAAAAACCACTGGGACCGGTACCCTAAATTTTCACTCTTTTGAAGTGAGCCCGGTTAAGAGCCAACCCTGTTAAAGGTTACAAACACACTGTTAAGTGCGACCTTGTTAGAGGATTTTATACATAGAGGTTGTCACTTAGTATCGGGCATCTATTGCTACCATCCTTGAATCAGCCTCCTTCTTAGATTGTCAATAGGTATCGAGCAAGTCCAATGCTACTTTCATGAATCAACCTTTTTGGCACTCCTTGAGATGTACCTCAATATATAGAAGACTCTTAAGTCCTACTCAGTTAAGAGACTTGATGCTTCAATGGTTAAACTGAAACACTATGACCTGTTCATATTGCAACTTTGAATTGTAGATTTTAATATCTATTTATGTACATTACCTCTCTAACCAATACATCAATTCAATCCTTTGTGATCCATACTTTCTACTCTGTGATGATGTGCTTCACTGTTCTTTGGTGTCTGCAAAACTCCTTAGCTCTTCCTTCAGCTTGTTTGATCAGGACTGCATGAAGTTGTTCTTCATCATTTTCTCTTCAGCATCCTCTTTCTATTCACTCCCCTTAATCCCATTCATAAATGAATTAATCTTGTCTCTTATATAGACATGATATTCACTGTTTCTTGATTCTTGATTCTTGGTGTGAAAAATAATCTATCTAATTAGATTTAAAGCATAACTCTCAAATTGTCTCAAAAATATCTTCTTGCCAACTGTACAAATCATTTTTAAATCAATCACTTATCTCTGGTCTAATAAAACAAAGTAGACAACTAGTTAAGTCTATCTTTAGCTCTGCCAGCTAGATATTTTTTCATTTTCTAAACTTTTTCTTCCATCGGTCACCACTACAATTAGTTGTCGGTGACAACTGACAGTTCCGTCAGTGAGACTCCAGTTAGCTTCGTGATCTCCATCCGTCGGGCATCATTGGAATTTTACTCGTCGGGCAACCTTCTGACTTTGCTTTTCGGGCATCACTGTGGCTTTGCTTCATCAGGTAACACTATGCTTCTGACCGTCGGGTATCACTATGACTATTCTTCTTTGTTCTGACCATCAGTGTGCACTCCATCGGTGTTGTTTGTCACTAAGTGAATATTTGACTTTTATGCATCACTGAAAGAATAACCTTTATTCCTTTGATTCTCTGAAGTATTTGGCATTCTTTACATGACCGTATAGATGATATCAAATTGACATCAATGATAATACAATACATTAACTAATTTAATGCCTTGCATTATCTTCAACTTAACATTGTCAAACATTCAATCAGTTTCATGTCATCAATATCTCCCTTTGGCATTGATGGAAACATACTATATTATCACACTATAATATTTCTAATACAATACAAAATACAACAATTGAGATTCATCAAACTACCAATCTTTTTTTTTTTATAACCGATAAATGTCTGACCATCGGTAAGCTTTGTTTTAGCTTAGATTTGATTCTTACAGCTCTTTGTATTCTTATGTGTTGTGTTCCCTCCTTGTGTCAATTTCTCTCCCTTGACTGTTATTTCTCTTTTGATGTCTTTTTCTCTTGTCAACAACTCTCCCTTTGTATAATCTTTTCATACAATTTCTCTCCCTAAGGATATAATCTCTCCCTGGTGGAGTAATGGATAATCTCTCTCCCTTTCCAGAAAGATCTGATAATATGGATAATTTCTCTCCCTTTGACAACAATTCCAAACAAATATTTTACAAATATCTTACATTATGTCAAACAATCATTTTTCTCCATCCATAATATATTCCTTGAATTTCCCTTATCCATCAGCAATACATCAATATGCTCTGGTACTCGGTGCTGGTATATACCTCTCTGTATGTAGATGTAGCTTTTAAGTTCATCTCTTTTCTTGCATCAACATTAATGATATTCTGATAATATGTAGGTTGATGTAGCCTTTAGTCATTTTACTAACTGGTAGACAAGGGTTTGACCCCTAGTATCTTTCTCAAGTACTCAAATGCATCCTTGGGCGATGGCTTGGTGAAGATATCAACTAATTGTTCTTTGGATTGCACATACTCAAGTGTCACTTCCTTTACTTGAACTTGTTCTCTCAAATAATGATACTTGATGGCAATGTGTTTAGTCTTAGCATGCATGACTAGATTCTTGGAAATTTTTATTGCACTGGTGTTATCACAATAGATAATCACTGGTTCTAAGATCTTCATATGCATACCTTCCAGTAACTGTTTGATCCATGCAATATTTGACACAATTTGCAGCAGCAGCAACATACTCTACTTTTGCAGTAGACTAAGAGATGCATCCTTTCTTCTTACTAATCCATGTGACAAGTCTTTCACCCATAAATAATTCTCCTCTAGTTGTTCTCTCTTCCAGTCATCAAGATTTCCTGCCCAATCAGCGTTGGTAAACACCTTAAGTTCAAATTTTCCTTCTCTTCTATACTATAAGCCATATTCCTTAGTATTCTTCAAATATCTTAAAATCCTTTTCACAGCAGTCATATGTGATTCCCTGGGGTTAGCAAAAAATCTAGCAACAATTCCTACTGCATGTGCAATATTTGGTCTAGTGTGTACAACATACATGATTTTCCAATCATTGATCTGTACAAAGTCTAATTTACCTTTGTTGTCTTGTCCTCCTTTTTCAACTTACATCCAGTAGCCATCGGTGTTCCAACTGGTTTGGAATCTTCCATCTTGAATATTTTCAGGACCTCTTTAATGTATTTGGACTGTGTAATGAAAATACCTTCACTTTGTTGAATGATCTGTAGACCAAGAAAGAACTTGATCTCTCCAAACATAGACATCTCAAACTCTTTCCTCATCTCATTAGCAAATGATTTGCATAGCATATCATTGCCTCCAAATATGATGTCATCAACAAATATTTCGGCAATCAAAGTGTTAGCATTAGTATCTTCCTTCAAATAAAGATTACTATTTTCACTAGTCCTTACAAATCCAGTACTTATAAGATAGGAACGAAGTCATTCATACCAGGCTTTAGGAGCTTGTTTTAATCCATACAAGGCTTTATGAAGTCTACATACCATGTTTCTCTTGTCTAGATCTACAAACCCTTCTGGTCGCTCAATGTATACCTCTTCTTCAAGTATTCCATTTAGGAATGCTGACTTCACATCCATTTGATATAACTTAAATCCTTTGAATGCAGCATAAGAAAGTAGTATTCTTACACCTTCTAGCCTAGCAATGGGTGCAAAGGTCTCTCCATATTCAATACCTTCCTCTTGTGCATACCCCTTGCATACTAGTCTTGCTTTATTTCTTGTGACCTCTCCATTCTCATTCAGCTTATTCCTGAATATCCATTTAGTACCGATGACATTCTTATCATCTGGTCTAGGCACAAGTGACCATGTCTTGTTCTTTTCAATTTGCTCAATCTCATCATTCATAGCACTTATCCATTTTTCATTATCAAGTGCAGCATTGACAAATTTTGGCTCAAATTCACAAAATAAACAAATTGAGTTTAAAGACTTACCTCTTTTTCTTGTACCAACTTTCTTATCTCCTATGATATGGATCTCTAGATGGTTCCTTCTTACATATCTTGCAAGTACAAGTTCAGCTCTTTTCCTATCATCTTGATCATCATTTTGTCCTTCATTTTGTTCTTCATCACCTTGCACATTGTTTTGATCATTATCCTAACCGTCGGTATTTCCAGCCTGACCATCAATTACAAGATTCTATTGCTCATTAATTAAGAACTATTTCTCAGGAAGAGTGCTGGGTTCTTCACAGTATACAAACTTTTTGTATTCCTCTAGTTATTTGTGCTGTTTAGCTCATTCTTTTCTGCAAATTCATCTATCTTTACATTTGCACTTTCAACAATTTTCTTAGAAGCCATGATAAGACATTTATAAGCCTTTTTTCTGGTGGAATACCCTAGAAAGATACCTTCATCACTCTTGGCATCAAGCTTTCCATTTCTATCATCCTTTAAGATATAACATTGACTACCAAATATTTTGAAGTAACTTACATTGGGTGTTTTACCATACCATAGCTCATAGGGTGTCTTCTTTGTGTCCTTCTTCAATTGTACTCTATTTAATGTATAGACAGCAATACTGACAGCTTCCCTCCAGAAGATTTGGGTGATGCCTTTCTCTATCATCAGTGTTCTAACACAATCAACTATGGATTTGTTCCTTCTCTCAGCAATCCCATTTTTTTGTGGTGTTCTTGGTGCAGAAACCTGTCTTTTTATACCATTCTCATTACAAAAATTAGTGAATTCATCTGATATAAACTCTCCTCCTCTATCTGATCTAAAGCATTTCAAATCCTTACCACTTTGTTTCTCTACCATAGCCTTATACCATTTAAACATCTTGAATGCTTCAAATTTATCTTTTAGAAACATAACTGTCATGATTCTAGAGTAATCATCAACAAAGAGAATAAAATATCTATCTCCATAATAACTCTTTGTCCTCATTGGTCCACATAGATCAGTATGGACTAATTCTATAATATCATCAAATGTATGGGTTTTACTTT
>MU224986.1:607183-619330 GCA_018584345.1 Thuja plicata
AGCCTCCTTCTTAGACTGTCAATAGGTATCGGGCAAGTCCAATGCTACTTTCATGAATCAACCTTTTTGGCACTCCTTGAGATGTACCTCAATATATAGAAGACTGTTAAGTCCTGCTTGGTTAAGATACTTGATGCTTCAATGGTTAAACTGAAATGCTATGACCTATTCATATTGCAATTTTGAATTATATATTTTCATATCTGTTTAAGTACATTACCTCTCTGACCAATGTTTGTGCTCCATAATTTCTTCTCTATGATGTTGTGCTTCACTATTTGTTGGTGTCTGCAAAATTCCTTAGCTCTTCCTTCAGCTTGTTTGATCAATACTACATGAAGTTGTTCTTCATCATTTTCTCTTCAGTGTCCTCTTTCTATTCACTCCCCTTAATCACATTCGTAAATGAATTAAGCTTGTCTCTTATATAGACATGATATTCACTATTTCTTGATTCTTGATTCTCGATTCTTGGAGTGAAAAACAATCTAGCAAATTAGATTTAAAGTATAACTCCTAATTTGTCTCATAGATATCTTCTTTCCAACTATATAAATCAGCTCTAAATCAATCACTTATCTTTGGTCAAATAAAATAAAGTAGACAACCAGTTAATTCTATCTTTAGCTCTACCAGCTAGATAGTTTTTCATTTTCTGAACTTTCTATTCCGTCGGTTACCACTATAGTTAGCTGTCGGTGACAACTGATAGTTCCATCAGTGAGACTCCAGTTAGATTCGTGATCTCCATCCATCAGGCATCATTGGAATTTTACTTTTCGGGAAACCTTCTGACTTTTCTCATCAGGCATCACTGTGGCTTTGCTTCGTCGGGCAACACTATGCTTCTGATCATTGGGTATCACTGTGACTATTCTTCTTTGTTCTTACCATCAGTGTGCACTCCGTTGGTGTTGTTTGTCACTAAGTGAATACTTTACTTTTATGCATTTCTGAA
The DNA here is from genome assembly GCA_018584345.1 of Thuja plicata. Lineage (NCBI taxonomy): Eukaryota > Viridiplantae > Streptophyta > Pinopsida > Cupressales > Cupressaceae > Thuja > Thuja plicata. The sequence continues at coordinate 608,142 of MU224986.1, forward strand.
TGGTGCAGGAGAACACCTAAATCAAACCCATAGCTCCTTATTTTTTGCATGTACTTACTCTAGCCAAGTCAAGAGAGTGTGTGTGGACCTTAGAAGGTCATTTTTTTTATTTCCCTAAGATGGATATGACTAGGTCAATCCATGTCTAGATAGGTTGCTTATTTGGTTTCCTTTAGTTGTGTGTGTGTGTTTGAGGTAGTTGGTAAGCCTCTGGAAATCCAACCAAGGCATTGGGAACCTTACATAATTTGCTTGGTATCACTGGCACTCGGCCAATACTGGTGCCTAGCAGTTCGGCCTACATTTGTGCCTAGCAGCTCAGCCTACATTTGTGCCTAGTAGCTCAGCCTACATTGGTGCCTAGCAGCTCAGCCTACATTTGTGCCTAGAATCTCAGCCTACACTAGTGCCTAGCAGCTCAGCCTACACTGGAGCTCAGTTTTCTTTACTGTTGCTCAGAAATATTCAGTCATAACGGCCCGTGAAAAGAGGATCTTGTCTTTTATGGATAGTATGGTTAGTGTAATGGTTCCTGAAGAGATTATTGTGAATGAGTGGACCGTTAGGGTTTTTTTCTATGAGAAGATGGTTATTAATAACATCCCAAGCCTTCATTTTAGAGATCTAGAGGGTAGAGATTGAAGAAGAAGAGAAGCTATAGGAAAGTTAGAGATTTGCAGATTATTGTATTGTTTTGTTTTGTTTCCAGCAATAAGAAGTTGAAGGTTGTGTGTTTAGTGGATATCAAATTTCTTTTTGGTTCCTTTTGTATGCAAGTAGATTAGCTATTTTATTTTATGTTTTGCAAGTTATTAGTTCTTCACCCATTCTGGGTTGTAAACAGTAATGGCCCCTTGAGATTCCTAAAAACATGGTGAGAATCATGTGTTGGAATGGAACTCGAGAGGAGCCCTTGTACATAGCTTCCTTTTTGTTTTCTATAGGAGAAGCAATAGCAAAGAGTCTGGAGATCTTACCCTAGGCGAGCTTGGTAATAGTCCGGCTAGGGAAGAGAATGAAAGCAATGTTAAGAAAACATTGAATAAGTGAGTAGAATGAATCTATTTGTGTAGGTTCAGCAAGAAGGAGATGAAAAGCATTTCAATGGGGGACTAAGTCTTAAAGAGGAGGTAAATTTGAGAGTGACTTAGCTTAGTTTAGGGTTGTAAACAACCTAAGAGATCTAGGAGAAAGATCTCAGAATAGAGCCAAGTTGGTTCTATAGCAACAACAAGACTTTCGTCCACATCAGATTGGTATTAGAGCCTAAATTGATTGGGCTTGTGGTAAATGTTACAGCCAGCAGTATCAGTAGGTGAAAAAAAGATGGTCACCAATATAGAGCTTGCAAAGGAATTAGATGATCAGAAGAGAGTGATAGAGGATCAAAGGGAAAGGAGTAGACTCCTTGAAGAAGCCCTAGATGAGATGAAGGTAAAACTTCAAGAAGTTGTAGATGCAACTAAAAGAAAAGATGGAGATGAAGTCAGCAGCAATAGAGGGAAGTAGAAAGTTGATAAAGAAGACTTAATATCTTAACCAGACCCTCCAATGAGTGAGGATCCATTTTTAAAAGCTCTTAGAGCCCTAGGAGGAAAAATTCTTGAAGGAATTCCATTCTTTAATGGAAAAATGGACAGTGAACTAGTTGTGGAATGGATAGAAGGTATTGAGAATCATTTTGAATGTGAGGGCATAACTAAAGCACAGAAGCTCAAAGTTTCAAAGTCAAGGTTAAGAGATTCAGCATTAACATGGTGTAAATACCTCCAAGAAGAGAGGGAAAAGATGGGTAAGCATCCAATCTCAAATTGGAAGGCCATGTTAAACAAGGTAAAGGAGAAATACCTACCGGAGGAATATAAAATCCAGTTACACAAGAAGAGGCAGAGTTTGAAAAAAAAAGATTTGGATGTGGCTACGTATAATGAAGAATTCCAGAAAATGTGCTTGAGGTCAAGAGTCCAAGAGGATGAGACTATCAAGGTGGCTAGGTATCTTGGAGGCCTAAAATGGAATATCCAAGAGGAAATCAGTTTGTGGAATCCCACAACCATCCATAAGTGTTTCCAACTTGCATTGAAAGTGGAGGAGAAGAACAAAAAGAAATCATAATCAAACTTTAGAGGAAGAGGTAGAGGTAGAGAAGGAAGAGGAAAAGGAGGCTATGGTGGAAGAGAATCAAATTCAAGGCAGCAAAGTGAGAACAAGCTCACTAAAAATTAGGAAGGAAACTCAAATAGAGGAGGTTTTAATAGAGGTAAAGGCTCTAACACTAGTTGGAGAGGAAGGAGCAACAACAATCAAGGAAGAGGAGCATCCTACTTTGCCACCATGAAGTGCTACCATTGCAATAAGCTAGGGCATCCTACCTATAGGTGTCCTGAAAAAGGTTCTACTTCTCAAGGAGGTGGAAAGAGAATTAACTATGTCCAAGAAGAAACAATTTGCAGAAACAATCCATTTGAGGTACCATTAGAATCAAAGGAAGGTGAGAGCCTCATGATAAAGAGGACCTTAATCAGAGAGCCAAGCAAAGAAGAACCAATCCAAAGGAAAGCACTCTTTAGAGTGAAGTGCAAGATCATAGGGAAGGTGTGTAGATTCATTATTGATTTAGGCTCAACTGATAATATTATTAGTGAAGAGGCAGCCACCAAGTTAAATTTGAAAAGGATTCCACATGAAAACCCATACAAGGTTACATGGCTCAGTAAAGGACAGCATGTGTTTGTAGGAGAACAATCATGGGTAGAGTTCACCATTGGAAAGTATAAAGACAAAGTTCTATGTGACATTCTTCCCATGGATGCATGCCACCTTCTACTTGGAAGGCCATGGAAATCTGATAGGCAAGCCATACATTATGGAACCAAGAATGCATACTCATTCAAGAAAGATGGGGTGACTTTCAAAATTTAGTCCTTGATAGAAGAAAGAGAGATGAAGACATCAAGTCCAAGTGTAATCATGGTTGGTGAGAAGGATTTCTTTAAGACCCTAGAAGAAGGAGAATGAGTTGGGTTTTCTTTACTATTGAAGCCAAAAGATGAATTTTATATCAAGAAATCAGAGATACCAAATGAGTTAAAAGAAATACTTGAAGAGTATAAGTATATTGTGAATGATGGCCAGCCCATTCCCCTACCACCTAAGAGACTTGTTAGCCACAAGATTGACTTCATACCAGGAGCTACCTTACCCAAAAAATATGCCTATAAGATGACCCCTCAACAAAATGAGGAGATAGCCAAGCAAATCAGAGAGTTATTAGACCAAGGCCTAATTAGAAAAAGCATAAGCCCATGTGTAGTCCCTACTATTTTAGCACCTAAGAAAGGAGGAGCTTGGAGACTTTGTACTAATTCTAGAGCCATAAATAGAATCACCATTAAGTATAGGTTTCCAATACCCAGAATTGAAGACCTAATGGATTGTTTAGGGGAGGCAAAGTACTTCAGCAAGATTGATCTTAAGAGTGGCTACCGCCAAATCAGAATTAATTAAGGAGATGAATGGAAGACAGCCTTCAAAACTACAGAAGGTTTGTATGAATGGCTTGTAATTCCATTTGGTTTGTCTAATTCTCCCTCAACTTTTATGAGGTTGACGAATGAGGTATTGGTAGAATGCATTGGTAAGTTTGTTGTTGTCTACCTAGATGAAATTTTAGTTTTCAGCAAAACTAAGGAGGAGCATATTAGAAATTTAAAAATTGTTTTCATGAAATTGCATGATGAAAAGCTAATGATCAATTTGGAGAAGTGTGACTTCATGAAGCAGGAGCTTGTATATCTCAGTTTTGTTTTGTCACTGGGTAACCTCAAAATGGACCAAGAAAAGGTGGGTTCCATTCTAAGTTGGCCTACTCCCAGGCCTACAACCGAGGTGAGAATTTTCCATGGTTTAGCTCACTATTACAAAAAGTTCATTAGACATTTCACTGGGATTTTTGCACCTATGCTAGACACCATTAAAGGTGGGATGAAGACAAAGTTTCAATGGACACCACAAGATGAAAAAGGGTTTGAGACACTCAAGGAAAAGATAGCAGAGCTGCCTACTCTATTTTTTCCAAGCTTTGATAAGATTTTTACAGTATAATGTGATGCAAGTAATGTGGCCATTGGGTTTGTCATAAGCCAAGAAGGAAGACCAGTAGCTTTCCATAGTGAGAAGCTAAATGATGAAAAGAAGTACTCTTCTTATGACTTAGAGTTGTATGATCTAGTCCAAGCACTCAAGAAGTGGAGGCACTACTTTCTCCCAAAGGACTTCATCATATATACTGATAACCAAGCTCTTATCTTCCTTAACTCTCAAGATAAACTTAGCAGCAAGCACATGAAGTGGGTGGAGTATCTACAAGCCTAGAATTTCAATATCAAGCATAAAAAGGGAGTACAGAATAAGGTTGTTGATGTATTGAGAAGAAGGTTGCTCACATTCCAAGAAGTTTAGCTACAAAGAATAGGCATTGATAGCTTCAAAGACCTATATGCTAAAGATGAATATTTTGCCCAAATCTACAAGGTATGCAAAGAGTTTAAAAACAACTTTCATGGTGAGTTTTCTGAATATACTTTGCAGAATGATTTTTTGTTTAAAGGAGGTCAAATTTGTGTTCCTAAAGGGTCTATGAGAGAGAATTTTATTCAAGAAAAACATAATGGAGCACTTAGTGGTCATTTTAGAGTTGGTAAGACTCAAGAGCTAGTCACTAGGTTCTATTTTTGGCCTAGAATGAATAGAGATGTTAGACAATATGTTGAGAGTTGTGTAGTGTGTCAAAAAACAAAGGGCACATATTCCAATGCAAGTCTTTACCATCCACTTCCAATCCCAACTAGACCATGGGAATGCATAAGCATGGATTTTGTAGTTGGTTTACCAAGAACAAGGTAGGGGTATGACAGTATTTATGTTGTTGTGGACAGATTTAGCAAGATGGCTCATTTCATACCTTGCAAAACTATTCATGATGCTTGTAACATTTCTCAATTGTTTTTCATTGGAGTGGTGAGGATACATGGACTCCCAATTAGTATTGTTTCAGACAGGGATAGAAAATTCATGAGCCATTTTTGGAAGACCTTATGGCAAAAGCTGGGCACTAACTTGTCTTTTGGATCTGCCTATCATCCATAGACAGATGGACAAATAGAGGTAGTCAATAGGAGTCTTGGTAAATTATTGAGATGCCTCAAAAAGGAGTATGGTCAAGCATGGGACCAACTCATTAGGCAAGCTGAATATGCATATAATGATATAGTAAACATATCAACTGGTAAGATTCCTTTTGAAATTATTTATGGCTTTCACCCAAGAGGAATTTTTGAACTTAGATAATTGAAAGAAGGAATGCGTAGTAGTGGATATGCTGAGGACTTTTCTAATTCAATGAGAGAATTCCATGAAAGTGTTAGAAAGAACTTGATTGAAAATGCTAAAAAGGTAAAGCAAAAGGTGGATGCAACAAAGAGGGATGTTCAGTTTCATATTGGAGACCTTGTGATGGTACACTTTAACAAACATAGGCTACAAAAAGGTGTTCCTCACAAGCTACAGATGAAGAGTCTAGGTCCATCTAAGATACTTTCAAAGTATGGAAACAATGCATACAAGGTGGAGCTTCCTAAAGACATTGGGTTGTCACCAGTTTTCAACATTGCAGATTTGAAGGCATACAAAGAACCAATTCAAGATGTTGATCAGAACCTTCAAGAGGTAATACAAGAGGTAAAATATCTAAAAATAACCCCTACTCCATCTATGAAAGCTAAAAAGATACTAGACTCAAGGGTCTACAAGAAGGCTAGGAACAAAGACTATATGGAGCACCTTGTCAAATGGCATAAAAAAGAGGATGTTGATGCTACTTGGATCAAAGAAATAGACTTCAAGAGGTTGGGAATTGATCCAAACATGCTCAATCCAAGGATGGATTAACCTTTCTTTTGTCTGGGGCAGTATGGTGCAGGAGCACACCTAACTCAAACCCCTAGCTCCTTATTTCTGGCATGTACTGACTCTAGCCAAGTCAGGAGAGTGTGTGTGGACCTTAGAAGGTCATTTGTTTTATTTCCCTAAGATGGATATGACTAGGTCAATCCATTTCTAGATAGGTTTCTTAGTTGGTTTCCTTTAGTTGTGTGTGTGTGTGAGGTATTTGGTAAGCCTCTAGAAATCCAACCAAGGCATCGGGAACCTTGGATAAGCTACTTGGTATCACTAGCACTCGGCCAACACTGGTGCCTAGCAGCTCGGCCTACATTTGTGCCTAGCAACTTGGCCTACATTTGTGCCTAGAAGCTTGGCCCACATTAGTGCCTAGCAGCTTGGCCTACATTTGTGCCTTGCAGCTCAGCCTACATTTGTGCCTAGCAGCTCAGCCTACACTAGTGCCTAGCAGCTCGGCTGACACTGGAGATCAGTTTTCTTTACTGTTACTCAACAATATTCAGTCATAACGGCTTGTGAAAAGAGAATCTTGTCTTTTATGGACAGTATGGTTAGTGTAACGGTTCCTAAAGATATTCTTGCAAATGAGTGGACCATTAGGTTTTTTTTCTATGAGAGGATGGTTATTAATAACATCCCAAGCCTTCATTTTAGAGATCTAGAGGGTAGAGATTGAAGAAGAAGAGAAGCTATTGGAAAGTTAGAAATTTGCAAATTATTGTTTTGTTTTGTTTTTTTTCTAGTAATGAGAAGTTACAGGTTGTGTGTTTATTGGATATCAAGTTTCTTTGTGGTTCCTTTTGCATGCAAGTAGATTAGCTACTTTATTTTATGCTTTGCAAGTTATTAGTTCTTCACCTGTTCTAGGTTGTAAACAGTAATGGCCCCTCGAGATTCCTAAAAATATGGTGAGAATCATGTGTTGGAATGGAACTTGAGAGGATCCCTTGTACATAGTTTCCTTTTTTATTTTCTATAAGAGAAGCACCAGCAAAGAGTCTGGAGATCTTACCCTAGGAAAGCTTGGTAATAGTCTGGCTAGGGAAGAGAATGAAAGCAATGTTCAGAAAACATTGAATAAGTGAGTAGAATGAATCTATTTGTGTAGGTTCAGCAAGAAGGAGATGAAAATCATTTCAATGGGGGACTGATTCTTGAAGAGGAGGTAAATTTGAGAGTGACTTACCTCAGTTTAGGGTTGTGAACACCCTAAGAGATCTAGGAGAAAGATCTTAGAATAGAGCCAAGCTGGTTTTGTAGTAGCAACAAGACTTTCATCCACATCACTGAAAGCATAACCTTTATTCCTTTGATTCTCTGAAGTCTTTGGCATTATGTACATGACCGTACAAATGATATCAAGCTGACATCAATGACAATACAATACATTAACTGATTTAATGCCTTGCATTATCTTCAACTTAACATTGTCAAACATTCAATCAGTTTCATTTTATCAGATATGTCTATCTAAAGGAAATATTTGTACCAATATTTTTTCATAAGGTTTTCCAAAAATGACTCATAAACTTAGAGTCCCCGTCTAATAAAATACTCAAGGGTAATCCATGTATCCTTACTACTTCTCTAAAGAAGAGATGTTCTATATAACATGCATCATGAGTAGTTGTACATGGCACAAAGTGAGACATCTTGCTAAATTTGTCCACAATCACAAAAATATTGTCCATTCCCAGCTTGGTCCTAGGAATTCCAACCACAAAATCCATACTGAGGAACTCCGAAGGTATATTTGGGATTGGAAGGGGTTGATACAATCCTACATTGGATGATTTTCCCTTAGCCTTTTGATAGACTATAAAATTTTCTACATACTTTTGGACATCCTTGCTCATTCTTTTCCAATAATAGTATCGTTGTACCAACTCTTAAGTTTTATGCACCTCAAAATGTCTACTTAATAAACTATTATGCTTATCTTGCATTAAATTCTCCCTCATTGAACCTCTTGGTACATAGATTTATCCTCCCTTAAATAGAGATCTTCTTGGAGATTGAAAACAAAATACTCACTACGAAAGTGGTTTTGAAAATCTTGACATACCTTGTAGGCTGCTGAAAAGTCCTCATCCGCTAGATACAGATCCTTGAATCTATCTATGCCAATGCTTATTAACTGAATTTCTTGCACTCTGAGCAATCTTATACTCAATGCATCTGCCACCTTATTCTGAACTCCTCTTTTTTGCTTGATGGTGAAGGTATAGGCTTGGATATACTCCACCCACTTCATATGCTTATGGCTTAGTTTATCTTGTAAATTTAGAAAACTTAAAGCCTGATTATCGGTAAAGACTACAAATTCTTTAGGAAGGAGATAATGTCTCCACTTCCTTAGTGCTTGTACCAATGCATATAATTCTAAATCATATGAAGAGTACTTCTTCTTTTCAACACTAAGTTTTTCACTGTGAAAAGCTACTAGTTTTCCCTCTTGACTCAAAATTGCACCTATGGCAATATTACTGGTATCACATTCCACAGTAAACAACTTGTCAAAACTGGGAAGTGTCAATATAGGTTGAGTTGATATTCTTCTCTTAAAATGCTCAAATCCCTTATTAGCCTTCTCATTCTATTGGAATTTGTCTTTCATACCTCCTTTTATGGAATCTAAAATAGGTGTGTTGATTTCACTAAATTGTCTGATAAACTTCCTATAGAACTATGCTAATCCATGGAAGCTTCTTACTTCTATGGCTGACTTAGGTGTAGGCCAATTCAATATTTCTTCCACCTTGCTTGTATCCATCTTCAAGTTACCCTTTGAGATAACAAAACCCAAGTATACTAAATCTTGCTTCATGAACTCACTCTTCTCTAAGTTGATTGTCAACTTCTCCTCATGCAGTCTTTGCATTACCATTTGCATATTTCTGAGATGATCCTCCTTGGTTTTACTAAACACTAAAATGACATCTAAGTACACCACAACCTATTTTCCAATGAAGTCCTTCAAAACTTCATTCATTAACCTCATAAATGTTCTTGGGGCATTGGATAACCCAAAAGACATAACAAGCCACTCATAGAGTCCCTCGGTAGTCTTAAAAGTAGTTTTCCACTCATCTTCACCTTTTATTCTTATCTTATGATGCCCACTCTTAAGATCTATTTTGGAGAAATACTTAGCTCCCCCTAAACAATCCATTAAATATTCTATCCTAGGGATTGGGAATCTATACTAGATAGTAATGTTATTTATGGCCCTAGAATTTGTACACAACCTCTAAGTACCACCCTTATTTGGAGCTAGGACTGTGGGAACAGCACATGGACTTATGCTCTTTCTAATCAACCCTTTCTCTAGTAGCTCTTGAATTTGGTTAGCAATTTCTGCATTTGGTTGTGGGGTCATTTTATAAGCATCTTTATTTGGAAGTGAGGCTCTTAGGATGAATTCAATCTAATGACTAATAGACCTCTCAGGTGGTAGGTTAGCTAGTTGACCATCACTAATTATGTCTTGGTATTTAGTTAACAACTCTTTGATTTCTAAAGGTAACTCTTCCTTCTTGTTTCTCTTGTCATCCTTTGGCTTTAGAACCAAAGTAAAGCCCACTCCATCTTCTTCCTCTAGTTTCTTCATGAATTCTTTCTCACCTACCAATAGTATGTTAGAACCCCCTTTCTTCACTTCACCTTCTTCCAAGATTGGCTTTATCTTTAAAGTCACTCCATCTTTCTTAAAGGAATAGGATTTCTTAGCTTCACATGCACAGCAGCTCTATCAAACTGCCAAGGTCTACCCAACAATAGGTGAAAAGAATCCATGGGAATGACATCACACAAAACTTGGTCCTTATACCTTCCTATAGAAAATTCCACCCAAGCTTTCTCATTAACTAATACATGGTGATCTTTGTTCAACCAAGTAACTTTGTAAGGATTAGTATGTGGAATATTTTTCAATTTTAACTTTTCAATAGCTTCCATAGAAACTATGTTATTAGTAGAACCAGAATCTATGATAACTTTACAAACCTTACTGAGTACCTTGCATTTGACTCAAAATAGATATCTTCTTTGGCTTGGCTCTTCTTTGATGGGCTCTTTGAGGAGTGCTCTGTGAATCATCAAATTCTCCCCTATCTCAAAATCTAGGGTGACTTCTATTGTCTTGTTGCTAGAAGAATCTTCTTACACACAATTGATTCTTTTCTCTCCTCCTTATGATGTAGAATCCTTCTCAAGAGACCTATAGGTAGGATGCCCAAACTATTGATAGTTATAGCACTACATTGAAGATAAATAAGATCATCTTCCTTGGTTATTGGTTCTTCCCCTTGAACTTTTATTTGAACCTCTTCTTCGGTTGTAACCACCTCTTGTGTTACTAGATTCTCCTTTATTCTCAATGAGTTTGGACTCACTCTAATTTCTAGCCTCAAAATTCCTTCCCCCAAAACCTCCTTGTTGACTTCTACTGGCTCTTCCTCTTCCTCTATTGTTTGAATCTTGTTTCATTTTGACCTTTGCTTCTACCTTAAGAGCTAGCTGATAGCATTGATGTACTGTCTTGGGGCTTAAGGGACTAATTTCCTCTTGGATATTCCACTTGAGACCATTTAGATACCTAGCCACTTTTAAGCTCTCCTCTTCCATTACATGTGACCTTAAGCATAAATTGTGAAACTCTTCTATATAGGTACTGACCTCTAAGTCTTTCTATCTTTTCTTGTGCAACTACACTTCATAATCATCAGGGAGATAAATTTCCCTCATTTTCTCCACCATACCTTTCCAACTGGTTATAGGATTATTTCCTTCTTTGGTCCTTTCATCTTGGACAAACTTTCACCAAATGAGAGCAGTCCCTCTTAATCTTGTCTTGGCTATTCTAACCTTCTGAGCCTCGGTCACATTATTGTTAGTAATAATTGAGAGGGGGGGTGAATCAGTGTCCTCAAAAATTTATTCTTCAAACTTAACCACCAATCAATAAACCTCAGATTATTAAGTCCCTACAAGATGCATACCATCAAATACTAATAATGATTAACTGTATGTCAGTGTTCTCTATCAATCCTTATTCTTTCTTGATTATCGATAAGCAGCATAACTATTTACCGAAACTCAATAAATAAGCAGAGTATACTGATCAATCCAGTGTTAACTATGTCAGATACAAAACAATAAAGAAATGAATCATACACACATAACACATGAATTTTTAATGTGGAAACCCTGTTAGGGGAAAAACCACT
>MU224986.1:619461-629597 GCA_018584345.1 Thuja plicata
CTTTCATGAATCAACCTTTTTGGCACTCCTTGGGATGTACCTCAATATATAGAAGACTGTTAAGTCCTACTCGGTTAAGAGACTTGATGCTTCAATGGTTAAACTGAAACACTATGACCTGTTTCTACTACAACTTTGAATTACAAATTTTCAGATCTATTTAAGTACATTACCTCTCTAATCAATGTATCAATTTAATTCTTTGTGCTCCACACTTTCTGCTCTGTGATGTTGTGCTCACTGTTTGTCGGTGTCTACAGAATTCCTTAGCTCTCCTTTAGCTTGATTGATCAGGACTGTATGAATTTATTCTTCATCAGTTTTTCTGCATCATCCTCTTTCTATTCACTCCCCTTAATCACATTCATAGAATAATTAAGCTTGTCTCTTATATAGACATGATATTCACTATTTCTTGATTCTTGGCATGAGAAACAATCCAGCCAATTTGATTTAAAGCGTAACTCTTTATTTGACTCATAATTATATTCTTAATTCTGGTCAAAGAAAACAACTAGTTAAGTCTATCTTTAGCTCTTGCCAGCTAGATATTTTGTCATTTTCTAAACTCTCTATTCCGTCGGTCACCTCTGTAGTAAGTTGTCAGTGACAATTGACAGTTCCATCGGTGAGACTCCAGTTAGCTTCGTGATCTTCGTCCATCGGGCATCATTGGAATTTTTACTCATCAGGAAACCTTCTAACTTTTCTTGTTGGGCATCTTGTGGCTTTTCTTTGTTGGGAAACACTGTACTTTAGCTCATCGGGTATCACTGTGAGTATTCTTCTTTTCTCTGACCGTTGGTGTGCAATCCATCGCTGTTGTTTTTCACTAAGTGAATACTTGACTTTTATGCATTGCTGAAATCATAACCTTTGTTCCATTAATTCTTTGAATTCTTTGGCATTATGTACATGACCGTATAGATGATATCAAGTCGACATCAAAGAAAATACAATACATTAACTGATTTAATGCCTTGCATTATCTTCAACTTAACATTGTCAAACATCCAATCAGTTATATGTCATCAATCTCTCCCTTTGGCATTGATGGAAACATACTATATTATCACACTATACTATTTCTAATACAATATGAAATAAAATAGTTGAGATTTCATCAAACTACCAATCTTTTTGTTCTTTCAACCGATAAATGTCTGACCTTCGGTAAGCTATGGTTTAGCTTAGATTTGATTCTTACAGCTCTCTTTCTTCTGATGTGTTGAGTCCTCCTAGTGTCAACTACTCTCCCTTGACTATTCTTTCTCTTTTGATGTCTTTTCCTCTTGTCTGCAACTCTCCCTTTGTATAAACTTTCATACAATTTTCTCTCCCTTAGGATATAATTTCTTCCTGTAGGAGTAATGTGATAATGGATAATCTTTCTCCATTTTCTGAAGAATGTGATAATATGGATAATCTCTCTCCCTTTAACAACAATGCCAAACAAATATCTCACAGATATCTAACATTCATGTCAAATAATATTTTCTCTCCATCCATAATATATTCCTTGAATTTCCCTTATCCATCATCAGTACAACAGTATGCTCTGGTGCTCGATGCTAATATATACCTATCTGTATATATATGTAGCTTTAAAATTCATCTTTTTTCTTGCATCAACATTAATGATATTCTGATAATATGTAGGCTAATGTCACCTTCATTCATTTTACTGTCTAGTAGAAAAGGGTTTGACCCCTAGTCTCTTTCTCAAGTACTCAAATGTATCCTTGGGCAGTGGCTTGTTGAAGATATCGGCCAATTGTTCTTTTGATTGCACATACTCAAGTATCACTTCCTTTGCTTGAACTTGTTCTCTTAAATAATGATACTTGATGGCAATGTGTTTAGTCTTGGAATGCATGACTGGATTCTTGGAAATGTTTATTGCACTAGTGTTATCACAATAGATAATTACTGGTTCTAAGATCTTCATTTGCATACCTTCTAGTAACTGTTTGATCCATGCAATATTTGAGCAATTTGCAGCAGCAGTAACATACTCTACTTTTGCAATAAACTAAGAGATGCATCCTTGCTTCTTTCTTATCCATGTGACAAGTTTGTCACCCATAAAGAATGCTCCTCCATTTGTGCTCTTCCGATCATCAAGATTTCTAGCCCAATCAGCATCGGTAAATACCTTAAGTTCAAATTTTCCTTCTCTTCTATACCATAAGCCATATTCCTCAGTATTCTTCAAATATTTTAAAATCTTTTTCACGGCAGTCATATGTGATTCCCTGGGGTTAGCAGAAAATCTAGCAACAATTCCTACTACATGTGCAATATCTGGTCTACTGTGTACAACATACTTGAGTTTTCCAATCATTGATCTGTACAAAGTCTGATTTACCTCTGTTGTCTTGTCCTCCTTTGTTAACTTACATCCAATAGCCATCGGTATTCCAACTAGTTTGGAATCTTCCATCTTGAATATTTTCAGGACCTCTTTAATGTATTTGGACTGTGTAATGAAAATACCTTCACTTTATTGAATGATTTGTAGACCAAGAAAGAACTTGATCTCTCCAAACATAGACATCTCAAAATATTTTCTCATCTCATTTGCAAATAATTTGCATAGCATATCATTGCCTCCAAATATGATGTCATCAACAAATATTTCAGCAATCAAAGTGTTAGCACCAATATCTTCCTTTAAATAAAGATTGTTTTTTTCACTAGTCCTTACAAATCCAATACTTATAAGATAGGAATGAAGTCATTCATACCAAGCTCTTGGAGCTTGTTTTAATCCATACAAGGCTTTGTGAAGTCTACATACCATGTTTCTCTTGTCTAGATTGACAAACCCTTCTGGTTGCTCAATGTATACTTCTTCAAGTATTTCATTCAGGAATGTTGACTTGACATCCATATGGTATACCTTGAATCCTTTGAATGAAGCATAAGAAATTAATATTCTTACACCTTCTAGCCTAGAAATGGGTGCAAAGGTATCTCCATATTCTATACCTTCCCCTTGTGCATACCCCTTGCATACTAGTCTTTCTTTTTTTCTTGTGACTTCCCCATTCTCATTCAGCTTATTCCTGAATATCCATTTTTTACTGATGACATTCTTGTCATCTGGTCTTGGCACAAGTGACCATGTCTTGTTCTTTTCAATCTTCTCAATCTCATCATTCATAGCACTTATCCATTCTTCATTATCAAGTGCAGCATTGATAGATTTTGGCTCAAACTCACAAATTAAACAATTTGAGTTTAAAGACTTACTTCTTGTTCTTGTACCATCTTTCTTATCTCCTATGATCTAGATATTTGGATGGTTCCCTCTTACATATCTTGCAAGTACACACTTAGCTCTTTGTCTATCAGCTTGATCATCATTTTGTCCTTCATTCTGTTCTTCATCACCTTGCACATTATTTTGATCATTATCCTGACCGTCGGTAATCTGACCATCAGTTGCAACATTCTTTTGTTCTAGGGTTAAGCACTGTTTCTCAGGCAGAGTGTTGATTTATTCACATAATACAAACTTGTTGTAGTCTGGTTTTTTTGTGCTTTTCAGCTCATTCTTTTTCTGCAAATTCATCTATCTTTACATTTTCACTTTCAACAATTTTGTCAGAAGCCTTGATAAGACATTTATAAGCTTTTCTCTTGGTGGAATACCCTAGAAAGATACCTTCATCAATTTTGGCATCAAGCTTTCCATTTCTATCATCCTTTAAGATATAACATTGACTACCAAAGATTTTGAAGTAACTTACATTGGGTTTTTTACCATACCATAGCTCATAGGGTGTCTTCTTTGTGTCCTTGTTCAATTGTACTATGTTTAGTGTGTAGACAGCAGTACTGACAGCTTCTCTCCAGAAGATTTGGGTGATGCCTTTCTCTATCATCAATGTTGTAGCACAATCAACTATTGATGTATTCCTTCTCTCAACAATCCCATTTTGATGTTGTGTTCTTGGTTCAGAAACCTATCTTTTATACCATGCTCATTAAAGAAATTAGTGAATTCATCTGATATAAATTCTCCTCCTCTATTTGATCTCAAACATTTCAGATCCTTACCACTTTGTTTCTCTAGCATAGCCTTATACCATTTAAACATCTTGAATGCTTCAGATTTATCTTTTAGAAAACATAACTATCATTATTCTAGAGTAATCATCAACAAAGATAATTAAATACCTATCTCCATAATAACTCTTTGTCCTCATTGGTCCACATAGATCAATATGGACTAATTTTAGAATATCATCAGATGTATGGGTTTTAATTTTGAAACTAGACTTTTTCATTTTACCTTTTTGACAATTCTTGTTGATGTTGTCAGGATTTGTCATCGTCGGTAAGCCTCTTACATTTCTCCTTTTTCTTATTTTCATCATGTTGTCAAAATTCACATGACACAATCTTTTGTGCCACAACCATATGTCTTTATTTCTAGTCATTAAGCAAGTGGTGTTAGTATCATTAAGATAGAATAAGTTACCTTTTGTCTATTCACCGGTACCAATCAATTTTCTTGATTCATTGAAGATCTTTGCCTTCTTGTTCTCAAATGCTACTTTGTGATCTGAATTATTTAGCTTAGAAAGACTCAACAGATTATAAGTCAATCATTTTACCCAATAAGTATTTTCATATTTAATCATGTTATTCAACATTATTGTTCCTTTACCTTCAACTGGACAAGGTGTATCATTACCCATTCTTACTATACCACCATTATAATACTCAAAAGTGTTAAATTTTTCTTTGTCACCAGTCATGTGGTGAGTGTAGCCTCTATCTATAATCCAGATGTCATTCTTGCTAACTTTAGATATGAGTGCAGTTTCTACATACCTTTCATCTTCATCTAAATCATCTTTCACAACTACAAATACCATCTCGATGCCTTCATTAGGTTCAGTGTCAGTGTCTTCTTCTTTGCAAGAAGCTAGGTAGCTGGCTTTCTTGCCTTTGTCCTTGTAGTCTCGGGTATCTCTTCTTCCTAATTGTTAGTAACCTCTGTAATATTTGTTATCACCTCTATCAGATTTCTTCTCAAAAGATCTTTCACTACTTCTGTCATCTTTTCTTCTGTTAGGACATCTTACAGCAAAGTGTCCAATCTCTTTATAATTAAAGCATACAAGTGGTAACTTGCCTTTGTATTTACCTTTGCCTCTCTGCATTAGTCTAGCCATAAGTGCTTCTATTTCATCTAGATCTTCTTCTTCACTTTCACTTTCACTTTCACTTTCACTATCTCTTCTAGATGTGTGTCTATGACTTGATTTGCTTATTCTCATAGAAGACTTAAATACAGACTCTAAGTTTGGTAAGACACTATTATCAAAGTTATTCATCTCAAATGAAATCAGTCTACCAATTAAACTATCAAGAGTAACTGTATTGTTTGCTACTTCTCTCATTTCTTGAATGGTAGAAACTCTAATAGCATATAGAGGCAATAAGGTTCTTAAGATTTTACTTACCACTGTCACCTCTTCAAGTGTACCTCCAACTCCTCGTATAGCATTGAATACTTTCTTTATTCTTATGTTGTACTATGTGATGTTTTCTCCTTATTTCACTCTGAGATCATCAAATTTTCCTCTAAGGCTTTCTGCCTTGGCTCTCAGAACATTTGTATCACCTCCGTGTACAAGCTTCAATTTGTCCCACATCTTCTTTGCAGTCTTTCAATCCTTGACATCTTCAAATTCAGCATCAGAGAGTGAGGAAGAAAGCTCTATAACCATGCAGTTGTGCACATGCTTCTCTCTCAATTGATCTACTGTCAATACTCCTATGGGAAATACATATTCAGTATCTAGGAATTGAGTAACATCATTACCAATACCTGATAAGTGGATTCTTATCCTACTTTGCCATGAAGCAAAGTTTTCTTTGTTCAACTTGGGCACATCTCGTCTTTTCATCTTGTCATCTTGACTTAGGTCTTGAAACCTTCCTTTCTAAGAACAGAAGTTCTAATACCAATTTTTAGTAATAACTAAGGGGGGGTGAATCAGTGGCCTCAAAGATTTATCCTTCAAACTTAACCACCAATCAATAAACCTCAGATTATTAAGTCCCTACAAGATGCATGCCATGAAATACTTATAATGATTAACTGTATGTCAGTGTTCTCTATCAATCCTTATTCTTTCTTGATTACCGATAAGCAATATAACTATTTACCAAAACTCAGTAAATAAGCAGAGTATACTGATCAATTTAGTGTTAACTATGCGAGATACAAAACAATAAAGAAATGAATCATACACACATAACACATGAATTTTTAACTTGGAAACCCTATTAGGGGAAAAACCACTATGACCGGTACCCCAAATTTTCACTCTTTTGAAGTGAGCCATGTTAGGAGCCAACCCTATTAAAGGTTACAAACTCACGGTTAAGTGCGACCTTGTTAGATGATTTTATACATAGAGGTTGTCACTTAGTCTCAGGCATCTATTGCTACCATCCTTGAATCAACCTCCTTCTTAGACTATCAATAGGTATTAGGAAAATCCAATTCTACTTTCATGAATCAACCTTTTTGGCACTCCTTGGGATGTACCTCAATTTATAGAATATTTTTAAGTCATGCTTGGTTAAGAGACTTGATGCTTCAATGGTTAAACTAAAACACCATGACCTATTTCTAATGCAACATTGAATTGCAGATTTTTAGATCTATTTAAGTACATTACCTCTTTGATCAATGTATCAATTCAATTCTTTGTGCTCCACACCTTCTTCTCTATGATGTTGTGCTCACTATTCATCTGTGTCTGCAAAATTCCTTATCTCTCCTTCAGCTTGATTGATTAGGACTGTATGAAGTTATTCTTCATTAGTTTCTCTTTAGCATCCTCTTTCTATTCACTCCCCTTAATCCCATTTGTAAATGAATTAATCTTGTCTCTTATATAGACATGATATTCATTGTTTCTTGATTCTTGATTCTTGGCATGAGAAACAATCCAGCCAATTTGATTTAAAGCATAAATCTTGATTTGTCTCGTAATTATCTTCTTGCCAACTATACAAATCATCTTTAAATCAATCACTTAACTCTGGTCGAATAAAACAAAGAAAGCAACCAGTTAAGTCTATCTTTAGCTCTTTCTAGCTAGATATTTTTTCATTTTCTAAACTCTTTGTTCCGTCGGTCACCTCTATAGTTAGTTGTCAGTGACAACTGATAGTTCAGTTGGTGAGACTCTAGTTAGCTTTGTGATCTCCGTCCGTTGGGCATCATTGGAATTTTTACTCGTCGGGCAACCTTCTGACTTTTCTCGTCAGGCATCCTGTGGTTTTGCTTCATCGGGCAACACTGTACTTTAGCTCATTGGGTATCATTGTGACTGTTCTTCTTTGCTTTGACCATCAGTGTGCACTCCATCGGTGTTGTTTGTCACTAAGTGAATACTTTAGTTTTATGCATTTCTAAAAGCATAACCTTTTTTCCATTGATTCTCTGAAGTCTTTGGCATTATGTACATGACCATACAGATAATATCAATTCAACATAAATGACAATACAATACATTAACTGATTTAATTCCTTGCATTATCTTCAACTTAACATTGTCAAACATCCAATCAGTTACATGTCATTAATTATCACATTCAAAGTGATTCTCAAGTCCTTCTATCCACTCCATGACTACTTTTGGTTCCATCTTGTTGCTAAATAGAGGTACACCTTCTAAGGACTTACCACTCATTGCTTTCAAATCTCTCAAGAATGACTCTTCTTGAAGCATAGGGTTTGGCTCTGGTATTATGTCTTCCTTGGCCACTAACTTACCCTTTCCATCAACTTCTCTCATCATTTCACTGACTGCTACGGTCCTAAGCTTCACTTCTTCTAACTTAGTTGTCATATCGTCCAACTGTTCCTTCATGAGTCTATTCTCCTCTTTTTTCTCTTCTACATCCTTTTCCAATTCAGAATTGGACAACATTTTGAATGAATCTATACAATCTTGTAAAGATAACACCCAAATAACACACTCCTAATCTTTATGCTTTGACACCAATCTAATGAGGACTTAGGATCCTTCTTCCTAGAGTCAGCCTGAATTTTCTCTAAGGTCTCTCTCCTAGACCTCCTAGGGTACTCTCAAATCCTATTCTAAAGTAAGTCACTAAGAACTTCACTTCCTTCTCAAGACCCAATTCCCATCAACAAGTTATTCTTCCACACGTGATGAACCTACAAGGGTAGATTCATTCTAACTAAACCAACTTGTTCATCCAATGCACTCGTAACATCTTTCTTACTTTCTTCCCTAGCCAAACTATTAGCGTGTTTGCCTAGGGTAAGAACTCTAAAAATCATGACTGTCACTTCTCCTACCAAAACTAAAAAGAAAACTATATAAAGGGACTGTTATCCAAAATTCCCCATCCTATGTTTTTTTGGCCTTTTCTGTGTTTCCCGCCAAAATGGTCATGCCTCCCTTTTCAAAAAATCAGACCTTATGTCAATCGCGTTAAAATTTCGCTCAAGTTTTAAGTTGCACGACTGCGCGACGAGCTGCCAGTCGCGGTCATCACTCAGTCGCAACCTTTTCTTGCATAGGTCCATTTCCCCCCCGACTGAGTGACGAGCTGAGGATTATGTCATCGTGCAATCACGATTAGTTTAAGTCAGATCGTTCTTGCCTTGCGACCGAGCGGGTCAAAATTTTCAATGCCTCGTCGCGCAGTCGCGATGTCTATGTTATGATGGGTTCTTTTCTCGCGAGTGCGCGATGAGCAAGAATAGGGGCTCATCGCTCGGTCGCTGAACAAAGCACATGATAGAGAAATAGGTCGCGAGTGCGTGATGAGCAAGAATAGGAGCTCATCGCTCAGTCGCCGAGCAGAAGGAGAAGGTGTCGCGCACTCGCCAAAGATAAGAGATAAAAGGAATGTAGCTCGCGGGTGCGCGACAAGCTGGAAGATCCATGTGGTCGCGCAGTCGCCGAGCCATAAGGTTAAGCAGAATGTAGCTCGCGACTGTGCGACGAGTGAAGAGATGTCTCATCGCGCACTCGCTGTTAGAACTGAATGAAGTAAAAATGGCCTGCGACTGTGCGATCGAAGGAAATAAAAGGATGTCTCTCAGTCGCCGAGAAAAAAGACTAAAAGAAAAGAGGCTCGCGACTGCACGATTAAGAAAAAGATAAGTTCTCATCGCTCTGTCGCCAGACATTACAGACAAAGAAGGATACGCTCGCGACTGAGCGATTGATGAAGAGATTGTGCTCGTCGCCTGCTCGCCTAGAAAGTAAAGTAACGAGAGGGTTACTCGCGAGTACGCGATCACAAAAAAGGTGATGAATAAAGAG
This sequence comes from Thuja plicata, assembly GCA_018584345.1. NCBI lineage: Eukaryota > Viridiplantae > Streptophyta > Pinopsida > Cupressales > Cupressaceae > Thuja > Thuja plicata. The sequence continues at coordinate 628,800 of MU224986.1, forward strand.
CTTGTCGCACACTCGTGCATAAAATGAAGGACAAAGTAAAGTCTGGGTGACTGTGCGACGCAGGAATAAATGAAAAAGAATGAGCATTGGCGCTCAGTCGCTGAAAGGGAAGCGTTATAAGAATGTAGCTCGCGACTGAGCGATTAGCAAGAGAAAAGTGCTCGTCGCGCACTCGCGCATGAAACAAAAACAGAGTATGGGAGGCTGTGAGTAAGCGACAAAGCAGAGATGATTTGTTCATTTTGCAGGGATTTCCAGATTTGATCAGAGTATGCTAATTACAGGATTATGCAAGAGGCAGTCGGCTCATCTCTGTTTAGATCAGATCTTCTCGAAGGGAAAGAATCAGATATTTTGCGAAAAATCAAATTTTGGGGGGATCAGAGCATATAGTTGACAGGTCTGCAGAGCAGTTATTGAATTTCAAATACTTTTGTGACTCTTCTAGAGGGATATGACCGCTTCTGCAGATGAACATTTATGTTGATATTTTGAAGGGATGACTTTCAGGAGATAAGCGGTGGCCAAGAAAAGATCTGATCAGGAAGTTATTGCCAAAGAATGCAGTTGGCTTCGAATTGTATAAGTATGAGTCGAAGACTCATCTTGTAAGTGTTGGAAGAATGTGAAAGGCATGCTTTGTTGGCAACTTTCTGATACTTGTAGTTTTTTTTTTTGCTCCTGTGTCTATTCTTTCATCCATCTACTTCTCTTCTGGTTCTATGACAGCTTGCTGTTATTGTAATTACCTTGTGCCTCATTTTGTGTAATTCATGTTTATCCTCTTTTGCAATCAAT
>MU224986.1:629863-658195 GCA_018584345.1 Thuja plicata
GAAGCCGGCCTTCTCCGGAGATTCAACCTCGTAGTTCAAGTCCCACAGCTTGGAGGTTGATTCCATGTTTCACTAGGTTGCTGTTAGAGAAGCTTTCAGCAAGGGTGCAAACCTCAGTGACAACAGGGACTACTCTCGAATTACATCCATGCACATTTTTCTCACCATGGATTCAAGAACCTTGAGGAGCCATTCAGTATTTACAACCCAGAATAGGTCAGGAACTTACAACTTTCAAAATGAAAACTAAAAGATTAAACTACTTGCACACAGAGTAAACAACAATAACTAAACACACAACCTGCAACTTTTCATTAACTAGAAAATAAGAAAACCATACAAAAATATCCAACTCCTTTAACCTCTCTCTCGAAATAAAGGCTTGGGAGATCTTAAATAATCTTCCCATCCTCATAAAAGACTTAAATTTCCTCTCAAGTCAAAATCATCTTTTTAGGAACTATTACAACTAACCATCCTATCCAGTTAAGACAAAAGCTTCTTTTCCCAAGCCGTTGTAACTTAATGTATCTAGCATCAGCAGTACACATCGAGCATTAGTACCGAGCAATAGTAGTAATTATTGAGCATCTTATCTTAATGCATTTTCACTTTCTAAGGTTCCTAATGCCTTGGTTGGATTTCCAGAGGCTTAAAAACTACCTCTACAACACACAATTAAACTAAAAACATGCATCTAAGTAACTAGGGTGTTTATTCACCAAATTGACCCATTTTGCATTCAATCATTACAAGAGTGAATGCACAAACACCTTACAAACCAACTTAAACAAATCCAAAATGTTCCTAAGGGCCTTTAACCCTAAGTTCTCCTGCACTACAAACCTATAAAATTGATTTTTGAAAAACTCTTTTGAATCTAAAACATTTCATGATTTTTCAAGTTTTTTCCTGCACTGATTGTTATTGCCACATAATAGACCCAAAAAATGAGTCCAAACAAATAGTCAAACTTGGTCAAAACCCTAAAAAACTTGGAATTTTTTCTTTTCTCTAGATTAGTGTTTGTGCAAATTAGCATCTATGCAGATCAGCATCTAAACTAAGTAGACATGTGTCTCCACTTCTGTAGAATTCATACAACATACTTTTTTGACCAATTAATGTTCATATAGCAATGTCTCCACCTGCAGCTCATCGTCTCTATTGATCGGTGTCTCTGACTATGACCAACGTCTCTTCCTAAAAACACTAAGCTTATAGACCTTGCAAATATTCATCATTTTGACCCTCTTAAATATCTATCAAATCACTTTATCAAAATTTGTCCTCTATAGTCTATAATTGTATTTTTACATGATCCATGTCCTATTTAGGAAAGCATAAGAAAGTTAAACTCAAATTACCACTTGCCTATAAAGAGAAGAAAACAGTTGATAGAATCATTAGGAATAAGTAATGTATTATTAAATCAAGCCAAGATTGTGCCAAAGAGCTTGAAAGATATGAAAACAAATTTATCAACTTCCTCATCAAGTTTCAAGTAAACTATGACTTCATTGTGCCCACAAGAGAAACCGACGATGAGAAGAATTAGAAATTTTCATCATTCCATCAATCCTTCATTCTTCTAATCTTTTATAAGTCACAAAATCTTGCATCTCTTGACTCAGGAGCGCCATCAGGCATTTCTTGACTTAGGAGCACCATCATTAATTTTTGAATTAAATATTGTTGTCTTGATTGACCCACATCCAAAACAAAGCCAAGAACAACCCAATGAATTAAACCAAATCCTTCGTATCTTCATCAAAATACTAAGGTTAAAAATTTGTCAAATTTTCATTAAGATCCTCATCCTTAGCAACATTCCTAGTTGAATTAAATTACTTGAGAATATTTTATATCTTGAGTGATTGATTTAATTAGTCAATATCTTATTTTGCTTGAGATAATTAGTCTATCTCTAAGTAGAAGAAATATATCATCCAACATCCAAATCATTGAGATTAATAGGATATTATTTCACCAATTTTATCCAGAAAACCTTTCATTAAAGATCAAATCAAATTGAGGCCCTACTCCCACAATCCATCATCAAAATCCAACACCTTTGAGGCCCTTTTATGTAGAGATCACAATGGGAAGACAATAAGATGGGCTATCACTTCCATAACCCTTCAAACTTGGGCTTACTCCAATCCAACTCCACAAACCTTGTAAAGAGATATATTCCAAACTTCCTTGGGCGTTGTGACGCTTTCCTTTCCCCAATGGACACTTATAGACTTTGTTCAAGAATCTTCCCAAATTGGGATTTAGGGACACCTTCCCTAAGCTAAGCCAAAATATGGAAATCTTCACCAGTGGCTTGAACCAACCTATGAGAGGGTTGTAACACCTTACTTAGGCTATGTGGATAGAGAATCACTTACCAATTTGATTCCTCAACACTCACAACACCAATAACTCTTCCTGCCCTATGGATTCCAATAGGCTTTTCTAAGAGGTTTTTCTTATGCAACTTTTTACTATAGAAGGGAATGGATGAAATAAGGATGGTTTTGAGGAACCTTTAGGGTGTTCTCAAAATCCACAAATTTTCAAAGACCAACTCCACTCTAGCTTAGGCTTGGATTACAAAACTAGTGGTTAAGGATGGGTTTAAAGAATTGATGCAGTACCTGGTTAGTGTTCTCCTACCCCCAAATGTTCCAAAACAACCATCTAATTGGTCTCTCAAATATAACTACTCAACTGCACACCATTATGCATACTTGACTAGCTAAATGCATAGAGATATTCAGCCTAGGGCTTGATGCCAAAAATATCAAAACACCAAATCTCAACCTAAGCCTTTCAAATAATTACAATTACATCCCTAAATTGGATTTCCCAATTTTTTCTGTGTTTCCACTGGATAAATGCAAAGTTAGGGCTAAATTTAGACAATAGACCTGAATTTGGTGCTTTCCTGGATTATCTTCACCAATTTGTCTATAACTTCTATAATTCAACACCAAATGAGACCAAATCAAATGTTCTAGAAAGTGGATTCACAAGGCTATATGTTCATGGAAATAATTCATCCCTACCAATCCATATACATTAATATAATTAATAAATACTCAGGAAACCTAGTTAGTTTTATTCAAAAATGCATCAAAACTCAATACATGTCATCCAACTCTGTTGGAGGAGTTTCAACATGTTTAAATACCTCCATCCCATGGTTCCAACTGACCCATGGATTTTTATGACCATTTAAAACCAATTTGAACTTCTCGAGCAACTTTTGGAAAAGTTAGTCAAGCAACATTTTGACAATTTTGCAACTTTTTGTATTTTGCAACATTTTGAACCTTAATGACTTGGAATTGATTCCTATTACCTTGACATGATCAAATATGACCAAAGTGATCCAAAATTATTGTAAACAACAAACAAACTCCTAAAACACCTAATCATACCTAATAAACGCTAACTCAAGATCCAAGTGGACTAAGGTGTCCCAAGGTTTATAAATGTACCTTAGGGACCCTTGACCACACAAAGTGGAACAAAACACGTGGATGATGATCTCAAGGATCCATCCCCTTATTAAAATTAATTTCACATCCTAGATTGTAACCAAATGCACTAGGTGCCCTCCACAATACTCCTCAATTCAAAATTAAATCAAGTCTCTTGAGTTGGAATATCTTCAAGCTTAAAGCATGCTTGCTGAATGGCTTTAGGGGTCATCCAAGTGGCATCTTCCATAGGATGATGCTTCCATTTAACAAAAAACTCATAATAAGTATTTCTCCTTTCTTTTGTACTCACCGTCTTGTCTAGAATGCACTCAATCTCAAGAATAGATGGTGTTGGAAAGTCTTTCATCACATTGGCCTATTGAGGATCTTGATCACATGCATCACAAACATCACTAACAGGACCCTTGTATGCATAAATTTTAGCAACATTAAAAATAGAATATAAACCAATATGAGAAGGCAAGTCAATCTTATAAGCATTTTTGCCACACTTCTTTAGGATTTTGAAAGGTCCAAGTTTCTTCATCATGAGGTTAGTATACTTCTCCTTATGTAACCTTTCTTTCTTGAGGTGAATCAATGTGCGTGTGATTTTTTGTTAGGTACCTGCAACTGCAAACACACACTTCAATGAACCATTATGGGGTTAGCTTATTAGAAAATGACAAAACCATAATACTGAAATGATCTAGGCTAACTGACATTGGCTCATTGCCTTCTAGTAGGAAGGAATTTGAATCTTGCTCTCAGGTCATTGTAAGAAATAGTGACTACACCAGATCCTAAATGAAGGATTTAAATAAAAAGCTAAATGATTTATTCAAAATTATATGCAAATTCAGATTTTTTGTTCATCCAAGCTAATTAAGAGTTCATTTTAAATCACCAAATGAAATGTATGATTGATATTAGAACCCAAAATCAAATGTGTTCTAAGATTATGGTTTGCATGCTTGAAAGTAAACTAACAACAATTGAAAAGCTTATAAAATGCTAAATGCTTGAAATCTTAAGAAATGAAAATTGCATAATAACAATAGCTAAAATTTGGGATCCTTATGAAGGAAAATTGTTTCTCTTTTATAGAAAATCTTTGTCGAATCGATGGTCGAGATTAAAAGAAATAAGTGGCACAGATTCAATTTAAGGAAGCACAATCCATGTGCAAAGAATGTGATTGGTCAAAAGATTCAGTTGAATAAACTGACTGATCAGTCTTTTTGGAAACTTCAAAAATAATTTTTAGTTAACAGCTTTGTTTCCAAAATGATAAATAGATAAGATTAAGTTAACTAAATAAAACAGATTTGTTTCCCAAATGATAAATAGATAAGATTAAGTTAACTGAATAAAACAGATTTGTTTCCAATTTAATAATCGGTTAACTAAAATTGATGACATCATATGCATTTTTAAATATTTAATTGATTTTAAATGCACATTTTGTTTTTATGAATTAATTTAATTCTTTTTTGGATTTTATTGACAATTTATTAATTCTATTTAATTAATATATTAGAATATCAATTAAATAATTAAGATAAGGTTTATTTGCCAATATATTGTATTTTTAGGAATTAATTAATTAATCAAGTATGAAGATTAATTAGGACCTACGGTTTAGTTCAGATTAGCTTGAATTTGATGAATTTCCTGTTTGGTTTAGGACTTAGGATAATCAAGATTAGCATTTCTTGATAGGTAATTAAGATTAGGGGTCTAGGGTTTAGGTGACCAATTTTAGGTCATTACATTTTCCCCTCTTTGAATTGATGTGTGATCAGCACATTGATTCAAAGACTGGTTAGTGAGAATACCCAGAATAGTTTTATTTGAAGCGATGAAACCATTCTTGTCAAAGAATATCGACTTCAAGCTTGATTGGACAAAGATTGATCAAAGATATAAAATGGAATGCTTAGTTTGATTTGAAGCGATGAAACTGAATAACTGTCGGGAACTCTTAAACCTTTTGATTGGTTTGAATGAATAACCAGTTTGATTTGAAGTGATGAAACTGATTACCATTAAGAGATTTTATTAGCAAGAAAATTGGCTTGATTTGAAGCGATGAAGCAAATTTGATCAATGTATTTGGTTTCAATAATGAATAGCTCGTATAAGACTAATTTTTGGTTTTGATTGTATTCACCATTGTATAAGACCATTGATTAGGTTTCCTTTCATTTAAGATGATATCAACTTGATTTGATGCGATGAAGCTAAGATGCCCCAAGAAATGAGGTCTTGATTAAGGATGTGATCACTGAATCATTGATGTCTTGATCATGCCCCCTCAGGAGCGAAATCAAAATATGGCTAGGTGACCCAATGATCGAAAGTAATTCAATTAATAAAATGATGCAAGAAGAAGCTGATCTGATTAGAAATAGGTCCCAAGTGATCAGGATAGAAGTTGTACTTGATTGGAGGTCTTCTTGACTAGATCTAACCAAAAGTATGATAGGAGGATTAACTGGAAGAAAAGTATGAGAGATTTCTATTGGTTTGGAGTCCAAAAGACTAATGGTGCAAGAAATCATCTGCAGTTGATTGAAAAAGTCAAATTTCAAAAATGACAAGTAAAATCGTTTCAGATTTTGATTTCAATCCTAAAAAAAGGAATCAAGACAGTTGAATGGTGAGGGGTGTCATTTCCACGTCAATCAATGCACAATTGACCACTTTGCAAAAGGAATATCGACCAATGAGAACCTCAAATCCTTCACATTGGAGAGAGATATCGATATTATGTAGATTTCAACACCATGCAGATGCAAATGCAAGACTAACATGAATGCAACCTAAGGTGTAGTCACTGAACCTTTAGCTTTGAAATTTTTCATCATTGAGCATTTTTGTAATATCGGAGTCAATATAATCCTTACTGGTGCCACTATGACCATAAGAATATGAATATGAATTTCATCAGATAAGATATGAGAAACTAGCATAAGCATCAGGGCACAAAAGCCGAGATGACTTGATTGTTGTTTCTATTTTATGTTGCAAGAGTACACCAGTATCAAGGCATTCAAATCCATGATAACCATCAATGCGATATTGCATAAACAAACAGAGCAATAACAATCAAGGAGATAGTTCTGACCTCACCTTAGTATGCAAGTAAACAAGATTGAGGCATGTGAGGCTTTTCTGCCTTAATGCAGGAGCTCTTATCACATACAGCCTATTTATTTGATGTTGTAGGATCATCGGGACCACACCAACAAGAAGTAGATGAATAAAATATTGACAAAATATCAATGATAACAAATAGCATACAAATAGAAGTTCAGTATACTTCATCCAGTTTCAAAGTTTTTTGAATGTGTGTGTATGAGGTGTTGAGAAACACCGTTGTGCTTGTGAGTGTGATGTATTTTAGTGTTATCAATCTATTGTATATGTTTGTTGTATCGAATGTGTGTTAAGAAACATAGATGCATCCAAAGATAGTGTTAAGAAACACTTTTGATTAGGGTGTTGAGAAACACATGTTGCGTCAGTAGAGAGATGTCCTTTAGAAATGACAAGATTACTGATTCTGGTGTAATCCAAAGATGTGATCAAATTTGGGGACCCATGCCCCGTGGTAACAAAATCTTATTGCGATGATTGACTTGACTCATACTGTGAGGACAAAGTTGATTTGATTTCCTCCAAACTATGACTCTGGATTGGTTTCAAGCCAGGAGGGTTCTCAGAATAACCAAAGTGTCACAAAAGTGACTGAAAGTTTTAGTCTTTTTTAGGGATTACTCATTCTCAAGAAAGATCACATTGGTTTACCCCCAATGTCTATCAAGGTGTAGGAAATTATAGATAGTTTAGAAACTTGATGGATGAGGTGAACAGACAATGATATATGAAGAGGGTGAATGCAACCCTCAAGGACAGTCTCCTCAAGATTACCCAAGCTAGGGAAAAAGGAATATAGCACTGTAGGCTCATAGAGTGGTGCAGGATAGAATATAAGATAATGACCTGATGTCCTAAAAAGAATGTGAACCAAAAGAATGGATATTTCTAGAATTTTTTTTATTTGAGAAACTATTTTGCATTTTTCGTTCTTCATTTTTATCAAGACCAAGGGGTCAATTGGATAGGATAGGGATGGGATTTATTTGGGATGATGAAGGGTATGAGTGGATGGATTTGATTATGGTAGGAATGCTCAAAAATAGGAAGGATAAGCTTTGGATAAGCAAGATCATGATAGGTTATCATAGATGAGAGCAAATGAATAAGTCGATAGAATTTAGGGATACGTTCCCTAATTGGGATTTAGGGACACCTTCCCTAAACTAAGCAAAAATATGGAAATATTCACCAATGACTTGAACCAGCCTATTAGAGGGTTGGAACACCTTATTTTGGCTATGTGGACAGCGAATCACTCACCAATTTGATTCCTCAACACTCACAACACCAATAACTCTTATTGACCTATGGATCCTAGTAGGCTTTTCTAAGAGGTTTTTCTTATGTAACTTTTGATGATAGAATGAAATGGATAAATTAAGGATGGTTTTGAGGACACTTTATGATTTTCTCTAAATCCCCAAAGTTTCAAAGGCCAACTCCACTCCAGCAACACTAAACCCTCACAATGCTCACAAACCTAATTGGCCAGATTAGGCTTGGATTACAAAACAAGTGGTTAAGGATGGGTTCACAGAGTTGATGCAGTGCTTGGTAAGTATTTTCCTACCCCCAAATGGTCCAAAACAATCATCTACTTAGTCTCTCCATTAGAACTACTCAACTAAACACCATTATGCATACTTGACTGGCTAAATACATAGAGATATCCAACCTAGGGCTTGATGCCAAAAATTAAAAAATACTAATTCTTGACCTAAGCCTTTGAAATAATTACAAGTAAATCCCTAAATTGGATTTCCCAATTGGTCATGATTTTCCACAAGATAAATGCCAAGTTAGGGCTCCATTTAGACAATAGACTTAAATTTGGTGCTTTCATAGACTGTCTTCACCAATTTGTCTATAACTTCTACAATCAGAAACCAAATGAGACCAAATAAAATGTTCTAGAAAGTAGATTCACCAGGAAATTTTTTCTAGGAAATCATTTAGCCCTACCAATCCATAGACATTAATATAATTAATAAATACTCAGGAAATCTAGTTAGCTTTATTCAAAAATGCATAAAAACTCAATACATGTCATCCAACCCTTTTGGAGAGGTTTCAACATGTTTAAATACCTCCATCCAATATTTCCAACCAACCCATGTATGGTTATGACTGTTTGAAACCAATTTGAACTTCTCGAGCAAATTTTGGAAAAAATTTGGATTAAGGTAACAACAGGTTTTGAAGGGACCCTAAATCCCTTTAACAAAGATAAGAAAAGATAAGCATAGTAGACCAAAACAAAAACATTATGTCACAAAAGAATATAGAAGACCAAAAAAGGGCTTAACCCCATATTACATGGCAGAGATCAAAATATATCAAAAAAACAAACTACAAAAAATTTCCAGCAAAACAGAAAAGAAAAAACTCCCAGCAACCAAAACAGTCCAGCATTACTATTCACTTCTCAGCTACATCCATCTGGTCTTCCATGATCTGGATTTCCTCCATCTAAGATTCCATCTTCTGGATCGAGTCCTATAGATTTGTAATATCTTTAATTTGGACCTCAGATTTATTTCTAGTGCTTGATCTGGTTCTGGATCCTGGGCCTGAAGTTTGAGTTTTCTGTTTTCCATCTTTCTCCTACTTAGGTCTATCATTATAATTCCCTTCCAGTGGGGTGTGCAGTGCTTTGAGATTATCCATAGAATTTTGCATTCTAAATTTGATAATCTTTGTCAGCTTTCTAAGCATCACATTGTTGTTGTTTTCCTTCTCAGTAATATTTTTCATCCTATTGTCAATCATAGTGCTTAACTTTTCTTCCAAAGTAGTATTGTTATTTTTTACCTTTTCAAAAACATATTTCCCTTGGTGATACATAGTCACATCATTTCTCACTTTATCCATAATTTCCTCCAGCAGAGAGTTTCTATCTTCACATTCCTTGCATTTGGCCTGAAGCTCCTTCATATTATCCTGCATCCATTTATCGATGTTATACCCGTACATTGCTTTGTTTCTTGCCACTTGGAGAAAAGAGATATTAACTTCTCTTTTAACTTTGAAATCTTTATCCCAAAGCTCTTCTTCCAGGCTCCTCTAGTTCTGGTCGTTCTTCTCCTCATCTTCACCAATCGGACTCTCAGGGGGGCTGGAGTTGATTTCGCAATAGTTATGCTCCTTTTGGGATTCCTCCTCAAGGTCATCATAATTTTTATCATTTTGGTCCTTTTCAATATGATCCTCTGCAACTATTTCCTCCTCATTATTATCTATCTCACCCTTTTCATTTTCATTCTCCTTTGGATCCCCTGATTCCGTATTAATCCTATTCTCCAGATACTCTTGGTTATCATCTTTACTCTTGTTATTCTCCTCCCTATCTTCATTATTGTTGTGATGGTCATCAATATATGTTTCCACTATATTATCAATCTTTTTAGATATCTCTTCCAGGATAGTTTTTTCCATCTTTGGGGTATCCTCAATATCCCCTTTATCACCCCTAGGCTCGGTAATTATAGGGATATTCATCTCGACCTCTTATCTATTGCTCTTCTCCCCAATGTAACCCTCATCCTCAGAAGAATCCACATCCTTCTCATCTTCAGTCATCATGCCTTCAATGTCATCATACATAGACAACATGATATCTGCTTCAACTGGGCCTTTACAGATTTTTTTGTTAGAATCTTTACTAGTTTTATTGCCTGAAGAAATCTGCAAACTCTTGCATTTTACATTGTCAATTTTCTTAGGAATCAAATCAGGAATGTGATTTTTGACATAATCCCTTATCAAAAGGATGAGCCCCTCATGCATAATAGGGGAGGATTTAACTTTGTGATCTATAAAAGTCTGATTGAGTGAGCTTAATAGATAATAAGGGAAAGAAACCCTAATATCATGTCGTAAATTATTAACAAGCACGAAGGGGTAGTTATAGACCTTAGAGTACCTGCCATCGAGAGTGAAATACTCCATGATTTCTCTGATGAAAAAATCCCAAACGCGCTTGATATTGGACATAATAACATAATTCAAGTCACCTTTGACAAGCATAGCCCGCTCCTCATCAGTCTTTGGGAATTTTTTTTAGGCTTTGTTTCCCTCTTTCTTATCCTTGGAGAAGTGCATTCCCTCTAAAGGGAGACCTGTAATTTTAGCTAGATGGTCTAAAATTAGGGTAAATGATTTACCCAAAATATTCACTTTCCCGTTCTCCTAGCCTACCACAAATGCCTTCGTAACCTCCTTATTATTTCTATGAAGACATTTGAGATATCTATGAAATTTTCCCTTTTTGAGATTTATCCAAACATCTTTCTCCTTCCTCCATTTACAAGCTACTAGTTCTTCTCTTTTTAGGTCACCACCCATATCTTTGTTCTCCTTCGTTGTGTTATTCTCAGTAGCTTTCTTTGAATCCTTAGCAGTATTCAACATAATATGCAGATAGAGCTTCAAATGAACAGGTTGTTTCTTGATGGCCCAAAAATCATGCAACAGCTTAAGATCATAATTATTATGACACTTCACATGGCACATCACCTTCTCCATACCCCAAATCCATATCGCATTAACCGATATGATTAATATAATTAATATCACCTAGCTTGTGGTTAATTCTGTCATGATTGAGTAATGAATTTATTTCATTATTAATCTTAGCTATGTCATGCCACTTGTGAGTGACATCATTTTTTACTCCAAAGTTAGCAAGACCGTCCACCACTTGGTTAGTTTCTCAAAAAGTATGGGTGACATGGAAAGCTGTGAATTTTGAAGCCACAACCTTAATTTTATCAATTATTTTCTTGATTGTCCAAGAGGCCTTTCTAATACCTTTAATATTAAGGGAATCACCCTCCATCCAGACTTTCTTTCATTCCATCTCTTCTACCATCGGTATCACATTAAGGGTTTCCATTGCTTCAGCTCTGTGATTCAAGTGTACTCCCAGAGGAGCAGCAATGGCTTCGACACATATTCCATTCTGGTCTCTTATAATACCTCCTCCTCCAGCCATACCCATATTGCCTTTCGCTTCCCCATTGAAATTGGATTTGGGAAAATCCTCTAGAGGAGAAGTCTAGGAAGCCATAGCTCTCTGAGATTTGGATTTGGGTTCAGGAGTTATGAATTATCAATCACTAGTCATCACACTTTCTTTAGAATCTTTTATGTTACTTGAAGAAAGAAAATTTTCTTCCAACGCCCTGCATATTTGATTTTTGACAGCTTCAGGGCAAGACTGTTTCTCCCTAAAAAATCTATTGTTTCATTCTTTCCAGATTCACCAACAAAAGTGTGGGGGAATTAAGGTCCAAAAGTATTTAGAAATAATATTCTGAGAAGGAGAGATCCATTGAGTAACAAAATGTTGTCATAGAAGAGGGAAGAACCAGCATAAATTCCATTTCCTAAAGATAATTTCCCAAACCTTATAGGTAAAGGGACAGTGAAGCATTAGATGATCACAAGATTTAGAATGTTCCAAACAAAGAACACATCTATTCACAATGTAGAAACCCCTTTTAGAAAGGTTGTCAAGGGTTAGCGGTTTATTTGAATTAAAAGCCTAAAAAAGAAATTGATTTTAGGAGTGAGCTTTTTGTACCACACATAGTAGAAAAGAGGTCTCTCCTCTCTTTCAGTGAAAATATTGATAGCGAAAGCCACAGTATACTTTCTATTAGGTCTATAATCCCACACAATAGAGTCTTGTATGTTATCTTTGATATGCCAAGTCTGCAACTCATGCTGGAGGGAAATGAATCTTCTATCTATTTCTCCAAGATTCCTCCATTTATTTTACTGCCAGTAATCATTAGCTTTAGTAACTATAGAATCTTTGCACCTATCAATGGCATGTTTCCATTCTTGATAATTGGAAAGAGGCACTTTATGGATCCAATCATCATCCATGAACTCAATTCTCTTTCCATCCCCCAGCTTCCAATGCTTTCCTTTAATGATCAGATCTTTAGTTGAGCTTATAATATTCCAAATGTGAGATCCATTAATACTAATATCTTCAGTAATATAATCCTCCAAGGAATTATAATTGAAGAGGTATTTTTTCAAATAATACCATTCCATTCTTTCTGATCTCCATAAATTCTCCAAAGTTATTTTTCCAAAAGGGCCTTATTGACATTTTTTATTATTCTCAGACCAAGACCTCCCAAGTTTTTAGGCTTGCAGACCTTATCCCATACCACAAGACAAAGCCTTTTCTTCTCTTCAACCTCTGACTAGAGAATTCTTTTCTGTATTTTCTAAATTTCATTAGAATTTTTGTGAGTAATTTTAAAAAGTCTCATAGCATAAATAGGGAGATTTTGAAGTGTTGATTTCAACAATTGAAGTTTCCCTAAATTTCTCAGAAGGGGCCCTTTCCAACCAGCAAGCTTATTGTTATATCTGGCTAGAATAGTATGCCAAAATCTTTCCAATGGTTTGGAACAAAGAGGTAAACCCAAGTAGGAGGAGGGAAGTTTCCCAATAGTACAACCTAAGATAGTTGACATCTTTTTCTATCTTTCCACCGAAGTATTTATAAACAAAATGGAGCTCTTAGACCAGTTGACAGTTGACTAGTAGTGGTTGTATAAATAGAAAGGGCTTTCTTCAAGTTTCTAGCTTTTTTAATAGTAGCCTCCCCCATTATTAGTGTATCATCCAAAAATTTCTCATGGGAGCAAGTAGTTCTTGCTGAAGAAGGTTGGATGCCAATTATTTCTCCCTTTTCCACCATTTTATTAATGTACCTCCCTAAGAATTCAGAAAGAATAGAAAACATAATGGATAAATAGGGTCTCCTTGTCTCAAACCTCTAGAAGGTCTAAAAAAATTGGAAGAACCCCCATTAACAATGATCGATGAGGAAATAGTTGAAACCAATTGCATTATTATTTTGATAACACCATTATCAAAGCCAAAAGATGATAGAACCTTTTGAAGGAATTTCCAGTCAACTCTGTCATAGGCCTTAGATAAATCTAGTTACATCATGAAACCTTATTTTTTATCCATTTCCTAATAATGGATATTCTCATGAGAAACAATTATGGAATCTAGAATTTGTCTTCCAGGGACAAAACCATTCTGCTGGGGGGAAATGATATTTGGAAGAAACTAAATAAATCTGGAAGTAAGAACTTTTGACATAATCTTGTACAAATAATTACACAGACTAATAGGTTTGAAAGCATCCATAGTATTAGCTCCTATATTTTTAGGAATGAGGACCAAAAAAGTAGTATTGAGTTCCCTAAGGAGGCATTTAGTGCCAAAGAATTCTTTGACAGCATCATGCACATGTTTTTCAAGAATATCTTAAAAATATTGGAAGAACAACATAGTGAATCCATTAGGGCTAGGATATTTCTCCCCTTCAAAAGAAAAAACCGCATTCCTAATCTCCTTGTTTGAAGGAATAGCTTGGAGCAGTTTTTTAGTAGGAGCATCAACCAGCTGAGGGATGACTAACAGAATCTCTTCCTGGTCAAACCTATTCAAATTAGTTTCCTTAGACAATAACTCAGAGAAATATCATAGCATTTCTGATCTAATTTATTCCTCCTTCCTAATGGTCTTATCTTTAGATAGAAGATTAGCAATCCTATTAATAGATTTATGTTTCATAGCCATCATATGAAAAAATCTAGTATTTTAATCCCCGGGCTTGAGCCATAGAGCTCTGGATCTTTGTCTCTAGAAAGATTCCTCCTTTGTAATGATAATATGATAATCTACTATCAGAGTATTTTTTATGGTTTTTATTTCCTCAAAAAGACCTTCATTCTGGATTTTATCTTGGATTCCCTTTATGTCGATCTGCAGTCTTCCTTTCATTTGGAAAATATCTCAAAAAACTTCCTTGTTCCAAATTTTAAGTTTCCTTTTAATTGTATTCAACTTCTTAGTAGTTATATACATATCTCCCCATCTAAAGGATAGTTCCACCATTCTTCAATCTTTTCTTTTTAATTTAGGATGAGCTATGCACATTTTTTCAAACCAGAAAGGTATATTCTTTTTACAACTTATCTTCTTAGCATTTAGAGAAATAGGAAAGTGATCAGACCCTATATGAAGTTCAGAGGAAAGAGAATAAGAATACCTTAAAATCCAATCTTGGGATAGGAGAGCTCTATCCAATTTAACCTAGATCAAATCATTCCCAGTGCATCAATTTGACCAAGTATAATCAATTCCTTCCAAATCAATGTCTAATAAAGCTTCATCATTGATGTACTCTACTAGATCAGTTTTGCTATCTAACGGAGAAGGGATTCCACCCTTTTTCTCCTCATTTTTAAGAGGAGTATTAAAATCTCCCATGATCATCAAGCTTTCTTCTTGGAACTAATTATGGATTTCTTTCAGTCTTTGGGTATATTTCTACCTGCCTTTTCTAGTATTGGGAGCATATATATTGATAAGGTTCTAGGAGAAATTATCCTTCAGATAAATAACCTTAACCAATAAAATGGTCTTCTCACTAAATATAAAGGTGCAATCAACAGTATTTTTTTCCAACAAATAACAATGCCTCCTGAGGCTCCATCAGAGTCAACACCTATACTTCCATAATATTTAAACACGTGTATTTTCCCCACTTTTTCTTTGGGCATTTTGGTTTCTTGAATAAGTAAAATGTCTAGTTTACTATCTCTTATGAGATTCCTTAAGACATCCAATTTATGGGGGTTATTAAGCCCTCTAATTTTCCAAGATATTACTTTCATTTAAAGGGTTGGATAGCATATCTCAGGAATGGTTCGCTTCCTACCATCCGCTATATTTCATTTTTATTCCTGCTCCCATGTTTTTTTATTGATGTCCTGACTTTTTTATTTTTAGGGGTTCCCACATCAGCCTTATTTTTTCTTCTTGTCTGAACTCCCCCTTGATTTTGATTCTCTTTCTTTTTTGCAAATTCATTCAGATTGCTATAGTTCTGATCTCCTTTTTTTCTTGAGTTTTTATTGGAATTTTTTTTCTTTATCTCTTTCCATGGTACTTCTTGACTTTCTTTTGAGATTATACAACTCTCCATTCTTTCTTCATTCCAAAGATCCTTTATAGGAGATGGGGTTTCATCGTCACTTTCTTTAGAGATACTACCATTCATTTCATGCTCCCCAAATTTTCCTTCTTGAGTGTTAGAGGTAAGAGTCCTACAAGGAGAGGTACTCTCTATAACTTGATTCTTGGCTTTGTTAATTTTTGTTTATGTCGTTTCCTTCTTATTCTCCATGATGATATTGTTCTTTGTTCTCAAACCTTCCTTAAGCTCATTTTTAACCATTCCCTTAATATTTTCCTCCTCAAAGACAGATTCTGGGTTAACAATAAGATTATCATTTGGATTAGATTTCTGCTTCCATACTTTTTTTATTCCCTCTTATTTCCTTCAGATACATTCTCTTTTTGTTTGTTTAATGGGCATTGTTTGGCCTAGTGTCTTGCTATTTTGCAAGTGAAATAGGCAAAAGGAACCGATTCATATTCAACAAGTTGAATATGCTTACCAAGCTTTGAATTGATTGAAATGACCTCAGGAAGATCTGTATTTTGGTGTATATTCACATAGATTCTAGCGTATACTAGTCTAGATTTTGTATTTGTCATCGGATCTATCGATAGGAGTTCTCCAAAAGCACTCACTAGACCTATGAAGACATCCTCATGCCATTATGCCATTGGGAGACTTGGTAACCTCACCCAAATAGGGGTTGTGTAAAAAATATTGGTATTCAAATCAAGATTAGTAACCCATTTTTGAAGATATAGAGATGATTTTCCAAACATCTAAGGGCATCCACAGCACTTTTGATAGATCTTCCATATTTGAAAAGAAAAAAGAGAAAAAAACTTTTAGCATTATTGCAATATCAACTTTCCCCTTAAGTTTCCATTTACGATATGTGAAGTGTCTAACCAACTTAATGTTAGGTCTTATCCCTGTAAATTTTTCTACCAGCATAAGAGCCATTTTGGAAACCATATGGTCTACCAGGGGATCAGGTAAGGAAATACAAAAAAAACCTTACTAGGCTCAGAAATGTTTTTAATACTAGGGAAGGAAGACTTTCCAGTTGGTTTGATCCCAAATAAAGATGACCAACTACCTTTAGCCTGATTTTTATCTGAAGTATTAACATTTGTATTGGGAAGGAAATTCTTACCTTCTATTGAATTTTTTTCTGGCCCACCACCTCTAGATTGAGGGCCCTTTTCCTCATCTAATTCTTTAGTGGATCCCTCCCCTGATGATCCTCCCTCTTTATGTTGGTCTCCTACTACTACAGACGCTAGGATTCCTCCAGCATCACATTTTCTGCCCTCGTAAGATTTCAAATTTCCTCCCACTTGAACACCTCCTCTATCTCTCGCTTGAGCACCTCCCATCCTAGTCTTCCTTACTTTTGGAAAAGTTGGTCAAAAACATTTTGAAAATTTTGCAACATTTTGAACCTAATGACTTGGAATTGATTCTTATCACCTTGATATGATCAAATATGACCAAAGTAACCCAAAATTATTGGAAACAACAACCAAACTCCTAAAAAACCTAATCATACCTAATAAACGTTAACTCAAGATCCAAGTGGACTAAGGTGTCCCAAGGTTTATAGATGTACCTTAGGGACCCTTGACCACACAAAGTGGAACAAAACACATGGATGGTGATCTCAAGGATCCATCCCCTTATTACAATTAATTGAACATATTAGATTTTAACCAAATGCACTGGGTGCCTTGCACAATGTTCCTCAAGACAAAAGAAACTCAAGTCCCTTAAGTTTGAATATATTCAAGCTTAAAGACTACCTACTAAATGGATTTAGGGGTCATCCAAGTGGAATCTTCCAGAGGATGATGCTTCTATTTGACCAAAAACTCATAATAAGTGTTTCTCCTTGTTTTTTTACTCACCATCTTGTCTAGAATGAACTCAATCTCAGGAAATGATGGTTTTGTAAATTCTTTCATCACATTTCCCTATTGAGGATCTTGATCACCTGCAGCAAAAACATCACTAATAGGACCCTTGTATGCATAAATGTTAGCAACATTAAAAATAGAAGATAAACCAATATGAGAAGGAAAGTCAATGTTATAAGCATTGTAGCCACACTTCTTTAGGATTTTGAAAGGTCCAAGTTTCTTCATCATGAGGTTAGTATACTTCTGCTTAGGTAACCTCTCTTTCTTGAGGTGAATCATCACCATATCTCCCACTTTGAATTGCAAGTCTCTTCTCTTCTTATGTTCATGATGTTTATACTTATCAGAAGTATGTTGTAACTTTGTTTACACTTGTTCATAAATATCCTTCATCACTTCAACAAATTCTTCATCCAAGCTACTCCTCTTCTCAATATACCTGACATCTCTAAGTTTCAATACACCTCTAGGGTGAACACCATACACAATTTGAAAAGGAGTCAAACTAGTACTCCTATTAGCAGAATCATTGTAAGAAAATTATTCTTGGACCATAATGGAATCCCAAGTAGTAACATGCTCTTGGGTTAGAAACCTCAAAATATTACCAAGGGACCCATTAATGACCTTTGTCTAACCATCATACTATGGGTGATATGAAAAGGACAAAGACACATTAGTTCCAAGATTCTTCCAAAATGTTCTCCAAAAGTGTCCCAAAAACTTAGGATCTCTATCAGGTACAATTGAGAAGGTTAATCCATGGACTCTAACAAATTCCATAAATAACAAAACTACTATGTAGGAGGCATCATGAGTGGTTCTACTTGGTATAGAGTGTACCATTTTGGAGAATATATACACTACTACATAGACATTGTCAAATCCAGTTTTGGTTTTAGGAAGACCTAATACAAATTTCATACTTATAGAATCCCAATGCTTGGAAGGGATTGGAAATAGAGTGTACAAACCTGCATTGGATGTGTGACTTATATTTTTGACAAACCAAACAACTCTCCACATACTTCCTCACATATGTCTATAATTTGGGCCAATAGTATAATCTCATCACAAGTTCTAGTATCTTATCAACACCAAAGTGCCCTACCAAACTACCACAGTGCTTCTCTTTGATAATATTCTCCCTTATGAATCCTTTATGCACACAAAGAAAACTGCCCTTGAAAATTAATCCATCCTTTACAAGAAACTTTGAGAAAGTAGTGTGATACCTCTCTTTCATGTCAACACAAACTTTATAGGCCTCCTTAAAGTCATCATCTGTGGCATACATGTTTTTCATGGAATGTACTCCAACACTTTCTAACCAAATGGTTTGAATAGTCAAGTGCCTCCTATTGAGAGCATATAAAACCTTATCCACAATCCCTTTCTTATGCTTAATGGTGAAGGTATAGGATTGTAAAAACTCTATCCATTTGACATGTCTATGGTGAATCTTCTCCTACCTATTCAACAAGCTAAGAGCATGATTATCAGTAAAGACAATGAATTCCTTAGGCAGCAAGTAGTGCCTCAACTTTATAAGTGATTGAACCATGGCATAGAGTTCAATATCATAAGTTGAATACTTCTACTTGGCTTTGTTCAACTTCTCATTGAAGAAGGCAACTAGTCTCCCTTCTTGGCTCAAAACCCCACCAATAGCCTTATAACTTGCATCATATTCCACTATGAAAACCTTATAAAAATCTAGTAGAACTAGGATGGGTTTCTCTACAATCTTCCTTTTCAAAAACTCAAATGATTCATTAGCCTCATTAGTCCACAAAAAATTAAATTTCCTTCCTCCTTTAATAGTATTGATGATAGAGGTACATATACCACTAAAATTTCTAATGACTTTCCTATAGAAACTACATAAACCATGGAAACTCTTTACCTTATATGTTGTAGTAGGTGGTGGCCAATTTAGGATAGGTTCAACCTTAGAAAGATCCATCTTGAGGCTATTATTTGATATCACAAATCCTAGCAAAACAAGCTCTTCTTATAGGAACACACACTTCTCCAAGTTGACTTTCAACTTTTCATCATAAAGTTTCTTCAAGACCATATCCAAATTCTTGAGATGTTCAACCTTATCCCTGCTAAAAATCATAATATAATCAAGGTACACCACAAAAAACTTATTAAGAAAAGGCTTCAAGACTTCATTCATAAGCCTCATAAATGTACTTGGAGCATTGGATAGACCAAAAGGTATTACAAGTCATTCATAAAGACCCTCTATTGTCTTGAAGGTTGTCTTCCACTCATCTCTACCCCTTATCCTTATCTAATGGTAGCGACTCTTGAGATCAACCTTGGAATAGAAATTTTCACCCCCTAAACAATCCATTAGATCCTCTATTCTAGGCATAGGAAACCTATATCTTATGGTTATCCTATTTATTTCCATAGAATCCATACATAGTCTCAATGTACCTTCCTTCTTATGTGCTAGGACTGCAGGGACTGCACATGGACTTGCACTCTTTCTAATGAACCCTTTGGACAAAAAATCTTCAATTTGTCTTGCTATTTCCTTGTTTTGTTCAGAGGTTATTTAGTAGGCTACCTTTTTTGGAAGTGTGGCCCCTAGTATGCAGTCTATGTAATGACTTACTTCCCTTTGTGGTGGTAAAGTCTCTAGAGTACTTCTTGAAATCAAACCATTGTACTTGTCCAACAATGATTTTACTTCTTTAGGACCTACATCTCTTTCTATAGTTTTGACTTTGGGCTTATTTAAGAGTGTCTTTTGAGGTCTCACAATAACTGAAAAATAGGGTGTATCCTTCTCCTTTAATACTTTCATGAACTCTTTCTCCCCTACACATAAGACACTACTTACAACATGTTTTATTTCCCATCCTTGGGAAGTGGATTCATGACATAATCAACACCACCCTTGGATATGGTATAGACATTGTTTTTCCTATAATGCTTAGCACTACCATAAAATATCTAGGGTCTACCTAATAGTAGGTGACATGCATCCATATTTGTGATATCAAACAAGAATTTATCTATATACTCCCTTAGGGTAAACTCTACCCACACTTGTTCACAAATGAGATTTTTCTTTTCCTTTGCCATCCATGAGGCTCTATATGGTAATGGATGAGGAATTATTTGAATTTTTAACTTATCAACCAAATCTTTAGATGCAATATTATCAATTGATCCAGAATCTACTATAACTTTGCATACCTTATTGTTCACTCTGCAATTTTTCCTGAATAGTGACTTCCTTTGAGGTGGCTCTATGGTGGTAGGTACTTTCAAGAGATTTATTTGCATCATAATACATTCACCTTGCTCAGGATTTGCACACCTTGATGTTGATGTGTGGAAAGAGGATACACTCTGATTATCATCTTCTTGTGTCAATGGAATCCTTCTATCTCCTCCTTGCTTATTTGTACCTAGCTTCTCAAGACACCTAAAGGACTGATGTCCAACCCGGTTTCATGTGAAGCACTTACTAATGAATAAATTGGGTCCTCTTCCACAAAACCTTCCCCTACTGTTGGATCTTCTACCTCTGAAAGTGCCTCTATTGCTTGACTCCCCCTCTGCTTCCCGATTGCTAGATTCACCTTGGTTCTTGGGAAATGATCCCCTACAATTGAACCTACCTCTACCTCTGAAAATTGTTCCATCTACCTCTGTTATTTTTTTCTCCTTTTCTCTTTTTCTTTTCTTCAACCCTTAGTATCATTTGGAAGCACTTGTGTATAGTCTCAGGGTTGAACAAACTGAGTTCATCTTGGATGCTAAACTTGAATGCCATTTAGGTATCTTGCCAAATTTTTCTTCTCATTATCTGGTATCTTTTCTTTGAGGGTCATTCTATGAAACTCCTCGGTGTAAGCACTAACATCCATGTCTTTTTTCTTAGGTTTTGAAGTTTCTTATGTAGGAACAATTCATAGTCCTCAGGGATAAATTGTCTCTTAACCTCAATCACCATCTTCTTCCAAGTAGTGATGGGGTTTCTTCCTTCTTCTACCCTTTCATTTTGTAAGAAGTTCCACCAATTGATGGTTGGACCCTTCATCTTGGAATTTTCCAAATTCACCTTCTATCTTTCAGATACCTCATCACACTCGAAATAGTTTTCCAATGCTTCAATCCAATCCATGCATTCTTCTAGATTCATTTTTCCAAAGAGCATGGGTAGATCAGGTTTTTCTTTCCTCCCAACCCTTTCAAGGGATTCTAGGAAGGGTCTTTTATTAGAAGGTATCTCTCCTCTTTCATGTATGGGAGCCTCTTCTTCTTCTTCTTCTCACTCCTCTACAACAATTCTTCCCTACTTACTTTACAACTTCTCTAACTCTACTTCAAACCTCCTACTCGTAGTGGCTTGTTCTCTCACTATATTTTCCAATTCTATATTGGTTATCCTTGAGGGGATTTATTCTTCCCCTTGATATTCTATCCTATCTCACATGCTTCAAATTCCTTCCCAAAGAATAGTCCTAGTGCTCTGATACAGCCTAATGCAGAGAGCATAGTGGGAAGACAATAAGATGGGATATCACTTCCACAACCCTTCAAACTTGGGCTTACTCCAATAAAACTCCACAAACCTTGTAAAGAGATAGATTCAAAAATTAATAGGTGGTTTTGACACTTTCTTACCCCAATGGACACTTATAGACTTTGTTCAAGATCTTCCTAAATTGGGATTCAGAGACACCTTCCCTAAACTAAGCCAAAATATGGAAATCTTCACCAGTGGCTTGAACCAACCTATCAGAGGGTTGTAACACCTTACTTAGGCTATGTGGATAGAGAATCACTCACCAATTTCATTCCTCACCACTCACAACACCAATAACTCTTCTTGACCTATGGATCCTAGTAGGCTTTTCCAAGACGTTTTTCTTATGCAACTTTTGAGTATGGAAGGGACTAGATGAATTAAGGATGGTTTTGAGGACCCTTTAGGATGTTCTCAAAATATCCAAAGGTTCAAAGACCAACTCCACTCTAGCAACACTAAACCCTCACAGTGCTCATAGACCTAATTGGCCATATTAGGCTTGGATTACAGAGCAAGTGGTTAAGGATGGGTTCACAGAATTGATGCAGTGCTTGGGAAGCCTTCTCCTACCTCTAAATAGTTTAAAACAACCATCTGCTTGGTCCCTCCAATCAAACTACTCAATTGCAGAACATTATGCATACTTGACTAGCTAAATACATAGAGGTATTCAGCCTAGAGCTTGATGACAAAAATACCAAAACATCAAATATTGACATAAGCCTTTGGAATCATTACAATTACATCCCTAACTTTCATTTCCCAAGTATCTGTGATTTTCCACTTGATAAATGCCAAGTTAGGGATCCATTTAGATAATATACCTGAATTTGGTACTTTCCTGCACTGTCCACCAATTTTTATATAACTTCTATAATTCAACACCAAATGATACCAAATAAAATGTTCTAGAAAATATATTCACCAGTCTATTTTTTCATGGAAATCACTCATCCCTACCAATCTGTACACATCCATACAATCAATAAATGCTCAGGAAAACTGGTTAGTTTTATTCAAAAATGCAACAAAACTCAATACATGTCATCCAACCCTATTAGAGAGACTTCAACATATTTAAATACATCCATCCCATATTTCCAACTGACCCGTGGATGGTTATGACCATTTAAAACCAATTTGAACTTCTTGAGCAACTTTTGGAAAAGTTGGTCAAGCAACATTTTGACAATTTTGCAACTTTTTGCATTTTGCAACACTTTGAACCTAAATGACTTGGAACTAATTCCTATCACCTTGACATGATAAAATATGACCAAAGTGATCCAAAATCATTGGAAATAACAACCAAACACCTAAAACACCTAATCACACTTAATAAATGCTAACTCAAGATCCAAGTGGACTAAGGTGTCCCAAAGTTTATAGATGAACCTTAGGGACCCTTGACCACACAAAGTGGAACAAAACACATGGAGGATGATCTCAAGGATCCATACCCTTATTACAATTAAGTGAACATCCTATATTATTACCAAATGCACTGGGTTCCCTGCACCACCCTTCCCTCATAATCATAACAAGTCTTAAACATTTTCTCCTAAGTTGATATATCATCCAACTGTGCATGTGAAATGTGGTCTTTTGTACCTGCAGCTACAACACACACTTCAATGAACCATTATGGGGTTATCTAGTTAGAAAATGATAAAATTAGAATATTAAAAACATTCTAAGCTAACCGACATTAACTCATTGCCTTCTAGTAGGAAGGAGTTTGAATCTTGCTCTCAGGTCATTGCAAGAAATAGTAAATACACCAGATCCTAAACAAAGGATTTAAAGGAAGCTAAAATGATTTCTCTACATGACCAATTACTAGAATTCATCTCTCTTCTTTCATCCTTCCAAAGGTCACCATTGTATGGTTGTGATAACTCGGTCACAATCTTAAAATATGAGGTGAACTCAATAAAACCCATGTGATGATGAGGAGAATCATTTTGCACATACATTCTTCCAAAGCACTAAGGTGCAAGCCGTAGATATCACTAATGACCTCGAAGAATGTGAATTTTCATATCAACCTAATAGACCTGCTCAAGTGGATGACTTTCTTAAGGATCCATACAAATTATAGATGGTTGAGAAGGTCATTAGCCAAAACAAGGTTGAAATCTTCATGAACCTTGTTAAGGGTGGTATCACAGTGCCCGTAGATTTTGGTGAATCCTTTCTTTACAATAATATCATGAAGGATATTATCCATACTAATGCTTCAGCCTAAGCCACATCCTCCTAATACAAGGGGAATTCTACCTCAAGTGGGTCTTCTACATCTACGATAACAAAAGTGGTTTCAAAAACTTTTCAAGTAACACCAAAATCCCTTCAACAAATCCTTAGTGTGATACCTAATATGAACTCCCATGCCAGCACTCACACCATGAAAAATGCATCTACTGGCATGGATGAAAATATTTTGAATATTGGTCAAACATCCATTCCACTCACACAAGGACTTTCATCATCACTTTTCACATTCCCCTCATCTTCCATGAGGACATCCTCTCAACAAACATCTTAAGAATATCACTATACCCCTCCTCCTACATTGGGACTTACATCATCTACATTTAATCATCACAACATAGTGGGAGGGAATCTTTTAGATCACAACTCACACATCACAACACTCCCGATTTATCTCAACAAGTCAATGAGCTCAAGAGCCTTATACATAGCATGGAAAATGGGGGGAAGAAGTAATTCTCTTTTGATGAAATATTTCCTTACCCAGTTGACAAATCAATCAACATGCAACCATTCCCCCTGAACTTTGAAATCCCTAAAATCAATAAATATAAAGGGGAAACATGTTCAGTCCAACACCTTAAGGTATTCTATGTTACATACCAAGAGGCCTCCTACAATGAGAATTATCTAAAGAGGATTTTCACTATAAGTCTTGGAGGTTGTACCATTGAGTGGTTCATGAATCTCCCTAATTTTTCTATATCTACCTTCTCTGATCTTATAGAGAAGTTTGTGGTACAATATTCCTATAACATTAAACTTTAGGCATCATTAAGTGACTAATGCAACACCAAGAAAAATAATGGAGATATCTTTTCCAATATCCTACAAAGGTGCAGACACCTTGCAAATAGAATGCCTTAGAAGATACCTAAGAAACACTTGATTGACATTTTCAATAGAAACTTAGTACATCACATTTCATTTCAAATGAAAATGGCTTATCTTGATATGTTTGAGTATGTTTTTAAGAAATGGAAAAATATAGAAGATGGTCTCTTGAAACAAGGGACCATTAAACATTATACCTTTTAATCAAACAATCACAAACCTAAGTTTTGGACAAAAAATAAGGGAGTTGTCAATGATGGAGTGACTAATGCCAAAAATGTCCAATAAAGGCAATAAAAACAATTGCAGTAATTTCCACAACAACATTCAATCGAATCACAACAAAAATCAAAATAATTCATCCAAAAAATAACCGAATTGCAATCAATCATATTTACTCCCACACAAAAATAATAACAATAAAAATTCCAACACACATCCACATCAACAATACATCTCCCTTGTAGAAGCTCTTGATGTCATCTTTCAAAGACTTGTTGACCAAAACATGATGGTGTTTCCAAAAACTAGACCCTAAGAAGAGAATCAACCTAAGCTTGCTTGGTATAAAGACAATAAGTACTATAAATATCATCAAATCAAGGGACATGATACCAAGAAGTGCATGAATTTGAAAAACTTTTTCCAAGACCTTATTGATGACTGAAAGATGTAGGTTGAGGGACTGACACCATCATCATCAAATACCCAACTCAATATCTACATATTACCCAACTCAATATCTACAGATAACCCTTTCCTAAACATGGTTAGAACAATGCATTTTCATCAAAAGTCATGTCATACAACTACTCCACAAGACACATCATGGGTTTCAATTCATTGTGTGGAAATATTGAAGAAAATGACATTTGTATCTTTTATTCCCTATGTGGTCACATTGAAGAATCTAAAAACCATGTATACACCTCAAACTTAAGAGTGAAGATTATAGTGCTACCACTCACAGAGCCAGAGTCATTGTTCAAGTTGTCACTCAACCAGTCGATGTTAGAAACACTGAGAGGGGGGTGAATCAGTGTTTGTCTATTTATTCTAATTCAAAAACTTTAAACATAAATCAAATATATATCAATTGAAGCTTAACACAAGAACACATAACACATGATATGATTACGAGGAAACCTTGATCAGAGGAAAACCCTGGTGGGAATTAGTACCCACAAATATTGCACTAGTATAATGAACCTATTAAAATTCCTTTTCCCTTTTAGGAGCAGTCTTTACAATGTGAGTATAATGACCTGGTTAAGGGTCTGACCCTTTTAGGATTATTTTACAACTAACTATGTTAGGGGTGAGGACTCAGTGTCTAAGAATCTCACTGCTCAGTAGGAAGAAGGCTACAACCTCCTTGATAATAGATATACACTATATCCAAAAGTGAACTGTTGTATGTGACACAATTGTCTGATCAGTTCCAATTATGCGCCGATGCTCTTATACTCTTGAAGAGCTTTATCTCATTTTGACATCTTACACTATTCCTCTATATCTCTGCTCTGCATATTCGACCACACTTCTTAATACAACTTTTCATGTTTTATATATATATATATGTGTGTGTGTGTGTGTGTGTGTGTGTGTGTGTGTCCATGCCTGAATAGACGCGACTATAAACAAGACCTTAGTCGGCCTAAGAAAAAAATTCACAACACTTCCAAACAAATTGGCTTAAGTGCATCTACAATAATGTTTAATACATGATTAAAAACTTATTACAATAGGCACTTAGCCATTACAAAACAAAAGATTACATGCTAATCAAAAAACTGAAGTCGGCTTCATACTCTATTTTCTGGACTGCTAGTGTACTTGTTCTTTCTGTAACTTATCCGTACTAAAATTCCATACCATGTGTGTATAGGGTAAGCATAAAAACATATCATAGAGCTTATTTCTGAAGGTGCTTACTCTGAATTGTTCATACGCATGTACGTTGGTGCTCTGATCATCTGTATATCTATGTTTTGTCTTATCTTCTATACTTAGTCAATTTCCACTTCAAAGTTTTCTGTCAAAACTTCATATGACTTTTTTGCCATAATGAAAACACAAAATAAGCCATATACTCCCTGGGAGTCAACTTGCCAACAATCTCCCCCTTTGTCATTAATGGCAACAAAGGAATGTGGCGAAGTTACTCAAAATTGACTAACACCAAAAACTATATATTATCTTCCTTTAACATATACTATATCATATATATACACTACTCCCCATACATACTTTACTCCCCCTTTGACATTAAGAAAAAGGTGTCAAAATTGTAAGGCTCTAGATACTTACTCCATGTACACATCTAGATAAGCTATCTGCGGATTCTTGATCTCTTGCTGCCAGAATGCCTTTAGTGCATCAATTATTTGTAGATGGGCGCATAAGGCATATGTAAGCTTTTCCATATTTTTCAAATCCATGTTGGGTCCTTGATCATAGGTATCAATGGTTGCATCAATCTATTTAATGTTCTCATCCAGAACTGCTAAGGAGGGCACAAGTGCATTTCTCAATTGAGTCTGCCTGATCCTTATCTTACTGATCTCCATTTTAGCTTTTTCTATCTTATCTATCTGACCTTGATAGATATTGTTGCAGATGTTTATGTCTTGGGATGATGTTTCAGCTGATTGTCTTATGTTATCAACCAAGATATCTGCCTCTTCTATCTTTTTGATATGTTCAAAGGTGAGTTTGCCTCTGTCCATGCAATTTGCTATAACCTTTTTTCCTTTTGATATCAACTCTTTCAACATTGTCTGACCAATCTTTAATGACTTTAAATCTAAGGAAAACATATTTACCAGGTCATTCAATCTTTCCTTTTTATACTCATCTTCTGCAATTCTAGTAGTTGAGTCTACTAAACTTGTAAAGTGTGCTTTGAAGCTTGTTAGGATGTTATCTACATCATCAACTGACTGAATTTTAGCCTCTTTCTTGTCTACAGGCACTAGGTCATTCAGAATGTTCACTAACTCCAAAAAGAGAGGGTTTCTCATAACTTGTTTCTCTTTGGCTTTTTCCATGGCTAGGACACTGATCTTGATCAATTCTTCTTCTCCCCATGCATCT
>MU224986.1:659536-684875 GCA_018584345.1 Thuja plicata
TTCATTGTTAGATTCAATTCTACTACTTGCTAGCATTCTTATTTCAAATATTGATTTCAAGGTTAATTCCTAAATTAGGGTTTGACTAAGGCAAACCCCTCCCCCACAATAAACAAACATTTTTCTTGTAGGTATAGGTTCAGGACTGTAGATCCGAGGCTAGATCTGGATACCCTTTTCAGTTTTCTTTCGGACTGTGCAAACAGGGACACTTTAGGAGTTGAGTAGATCGAGTTGGAAAAAGTGGTATAGGGTCAACCTTTTTCATAAGATGACATCGGAATGGAAAAATATTTTTGGGTTTTGTCCGTCTCTATGTTCCGGTTTGGTATCAACTGTCAGCATCTCCAGAAATAGTCTACAGATCTCAGAAAAAAGCAATCTTTGATCTACCATTTTGTAAGGTTGGTACTTTCTCCTATTCTTTTCAATTACTATCATTAATCATATTAATCAATCAATTTACAAAATTTAAGATCCCCTTTCTTGGTCTCTTTCCAAATAGTGGATTCATTTGTGTATTAACCCTTTGAGGTTGATCAAAATTGGATCTCCTATTTGTGTATTTGAGGGTGAAAGAAAGGAGCATCTTATCTTCCCTTAATCACAATCACAATTGCAATATACAATCAATCAAATTCAAGTAAGTGTAAAGTAGGGTTAAGTAAATCAACACAAATAACAATTAACAATTCAAATCCCCCCCCCTTAACCAAACTTTTTCTCCTTTACAATATGTTTATCCAGAAATACCTGCTCAAAAGCTTTTTGAATCTCTTCACTAACCAAATCATAATCTTTATTCATGATATGAAGTATTCTATTTTTGGTTCTGAGATGAGGTTTTACTAAGTCCAACAGTATAGTTTTCTCATCATGTGAGCAAACAGGGAGAAGACTATCTAATGTTTCTTCTAAAATCCTCATATCCTCTTCAATTGCTTGCCATTTTAATATGTCCAGTATGTTCCATATTTTGTCTAGTATGACTTTCTTGAGTTTGAATACTAAATTCTTAAACTTAATCATACGAGATATAATCATTGAATGAATTTCTGATTTGTCTATCTCTTGATACTTATCATAGACATTCTTGATAGATTCTAGTCTACCTTCATTAACAATTATATTCTTTAGGACTGTCAAACTGGGCCTGAATCCTACCTCAGGAGGGGCTTGTGTGTTCTTTACCTTGCTCCTTGTGGTCCTTGAGGATGGATTACTTGTGGGAACTTGCTTCTTCCTTCTAGTCAACTTGTTGGGTACAGAAGGTGGAGAAGATTCTAGATCAATGGTAGTATATGGCGCAGATGTTCCTTCATTAGATTTATTTTTCTTCTTCTTAGGCATATCATCAGACTTTTCCTTTTTCACTTTTGTAGGATTTTTCTCAAGTTCTTTAGCTATCTTAGCTTCCCTAGCTCTATCTAGGTCTTCTTGTGTAACACCATGAACTTTTACGATATTTGAGGTAATCCTTGATGCCTTCCTTTTGTTGTCTATACTGTACAAGATAGAATCAACTTGATTTGTCTTTTCTTTGTGAGTACCCCATCTAGGTTCATTGGGATCCTTGGGTGCATATTTGTGTATAACCTTCCAAAACATGTTCTTAAACTTCATATCTGAGAGGGTGAATCCATTTTGTTCTAGGCTCAACTGCCTCCATACAAGTACAGTTAGTCTCCACCATGAAGCATATAGTGTCTTTGTATTTCTCAACTGCCTTCTCAGGTATCCTAAACCTCTTCTAGATCTTGCAACTGAATGTTTTGATGTCCATAGAATCCTTCACGCTGCTCTCTGATGTAGCCTTTAGTGAAATTTGTGACATGGTAGGATTACTTTTGTCTAGGTAAAGATTTGCAACTTTACCAACTATGTGGAAGTAAAGATAGATGATCAATGATCCAAACCTGAATATCTTACTCTTGTCATGCTTAATAGCTCAAATGTTTTCAATCAATTATGCGTGCAATATCTCACATAGATTATACTGAGTATTGTCCTTCACCATTTTTATTGCTACCAGGATAGTAGCTACAGATACACTATTTAATCTGCTTGTGTGCTGAAATTTGTAACCTAGTATCATGGTGACCAGTTTTATGTCATCTTCCTTAATGGGATCAACTGTCATACCGCGCTTATCACTTTTGGATAAAAAATCTTGTTCAACCTACTTTTTCACATATTTACCAGTTGGAAGAACTATTCCTGTCTTAGGAAGTCCAGTCATGTCATGAATTAGGTCTGCAATATTACAGACGGGAACTTCACCAATCCAATAGAGGTCATCATGTATTCTGCTCAAAAAGATTTTCACCCAATCTGGCTTGTAAAACTTGTGCTCATTAGAGTACTCAAAGATAGGGTTATCAGTGAGATATGTTTATTCATCCTTGAATGAATAGTCTGGTTTCATCATTGAGGCCATGATAGTAGCAATACAGTTATCTCCAACCGTTTCCTTTTTATAGTATATGAACACGTGAATGTCTTCTACATGCATGACTCATAGTGGAGTCTTTGAAAATGCTCCTTCTACATCATCTAGTATGGACTTGAAGGGATGCTTCTTAAACACAAATATTTTCCTTTCAGCAATGTCAAATACAACTGGAGTGGCCATACTTACTGGTTACTTGGATAAATAGGGTTTTACGATAATTTGAAATGACGCGACTGCTAGGGTTCTATTTCAACTTGCAATCTATTCACCAACTAATCAAATTGATACCTTTGAATGTTTGATGCTTAGTGCTCCTGTGCTCTACAAATTTTATGATCTCAGATGTAAACAATGGGAATAATCAATCAATCCACCAATTTATATAAAGTTTTTATGCATTTAATGTCGTACGTGCTTTCACTGAGACTTTAAAACTTTATTTAGAATGTAGTATACACAATGCATGAATGCATACTATATTCTCTTGTTATCACTGACATGAATTCAAAGGCGCATACTCAGAGATGAGTATACCAGCCACGCAGGGGTTTAGAGCTAGAATAGCTCCCCCTAACACCATGAGGGTCAACTATACAGAAGTAGAAGGTGCATCCACTAAGGATTCATCTACTACCTTGTTCTCTTCATTGTCTTTCTTTAATTCAACCCAAATTTTATCTGAATTATCTTTAGCTTGCATAAACTTAACTTCTCCTGATTCTTCAAAGAGAGACCTTTTAGGATTTTCTTGTCTTTGTGTTCTTGACCTACAAAATATTGAGATGTGTCTAGCTTTTCCACATAAATGAAATATGATAGGAGGTCTAATGTTATTATTCATCATGCTGCATTGCTTAGCTGTGTGTTCATTGTAATTATATATCTAACATGTAATATTCTGCAAGTTTCTTTGAGGTTGATTTCTCTTATTGTATTGAGTCTGATTCCTTTGGTTCAGTTGTGACTGATTTCTTTTATTTGTCCTGCAATGAATAGAATTATGACCAAAATTATCACAGGAGTAACAATAACCATTAAAAAGTCTTACTTCTTTACAATCTCTTGCCAAGTGTCCATGCTTGTTACAAGAATAACAAGTTTTGTTAACTTTCTTGAGTTCATCTTTAGGTGGTTCAGTTTTAGTCTCTGTAATGTTCTCCTCTTTCTTTGCTTTTGTGGATGCTTCTTGTGCTTTCTTTGTTTCTTGCATTGAATTGATTTCAATTTGAGCTATACTGTATCCCATACCAGTGGTATCACCTTTAACTTTCTGTGCATAAAGTTGTGATTGAATTAGATCATAACTTGTGTGTAGTTTATCAATCTTGTCTTTTGCTCTTGATAATTCAGATTCAATCTTATTCTTGATGTTTTCTAACTCCAAGATTTTCATATTAGCTTGCATGAGTTCATCTAACTGTTTATTTTCTTTGTTCTTCTCTTCTATAGCTGTTAGGCTATCAGTTAACTGATCATTCAATTCTTCTAACTTATCCTTTAAAGATAAGTTTTCTTCATTCAGTTTCTTGACCATTTTACCCAAATCATTTTTAGAGTAATCTTTCAAATCTTTTCTTAACTTTTTGATAAGCATTTGTGAGCCATCAACTTTTAGTTTAAGTTCCTCATTTTCTTTCTCAGATCTGTCTAGATCTTCAAGAGTTGCTTCAAGATTATTTTTTAGATGTTTTTCTTTTGATGAATCCATGATCTCCTCATGTGGTTAAACTTTCTTTCAGAGGACTAGAGCTCTGATACCAATTGTTAGAAATACTGAGAAGGGGGGTGAATCAGTGTTTGTCTATTTATTCTAATTCAGCAACTTTAAACATAAATCAAATATATATAAATTGAAGCTTAACACAAGAACACATAACACATGATATGATTATAGGGAAACCTTGATCAGAGGAAAACCCTGGTGGGAATTAGTACCCACAAATATTGCACTAGTATAATGAACCTGTTAAAGTTCCTTTGCCCTATTAGGAGAAGTCTTTACAATGCAAGTACAATGACCTAGATAAGGGTCTGACCCTGTTAGGATTCTTTTACAACTAACCCTATTAGGGGTGAGGACTCACTGTCCAAGAAGCTCACTACTCAGTAGGAAGAAGGCTACAACCTCCTTGATAATAGATATACACTATATCCAAAAGTGAACTGTTGTATGTGACACAATTGTCTGATCAGTTTTGGTTATGTGATGATGCTCTTATACTCTTGAAGAGCTTTATCTCATTCTGACATCTTACATTGTTGCTCTGCATATTCAACCACACTTCTTAATACAACTTTGCATGTTATATATATATGTCCATTCCTGAATAGACGCGACTATAAACAAGACCTTAGTCGGCCTAAGAACAACATTCACAATGCTTCCAAACAAATTGGCTTAAGTGTGTCTGCAATAATGTTTAATACATGATTAAAAAATTATTAGAATAGGCACTTAGCCTTTATAGAACAAAATATTACATGCTAATCAAAAAATTGAAGTCGGCTTCATACTCTATTTTCTGGACTGCTAGTGTACTTGTTCTTTCTGTAACTTATCTGTACTAACATTTTGTACCATGCATGTATAGGGTAAGTATAAAAACATATCATAGAGATTATTTTTGAAGGCGCTTAGTCTGAATTGGTCATACGCACGTGTGTTGGTGCTCTAATCATTTGTATATCTCTATTCTATCTTGTCTTCTATACTTAGTTAATTTCCACTTCAAAGTTTTTTGTCAAAACTTCATATGACTTTGTTTCCATAATGACAAAACAAAATAAGCCATATACTCCCTAGAATTCAAATTTCCAATAGTCTAACCATCCACTTCAACTAGGTTGGCTTCTCACTATGATCTTTTGTCACAACTTGGAAAGACTCCGCGCAGATATATATTCTTGATCTTTTACGCACATTACCTGTTCATAAGGAAATCCTTGAGAAAGCCCTATTTTGAGTTGTGTGTTCATGATAACATCAATGCATCTCAGTTTCAAAGATAAGGACTTATGTGGTCCTAATTCATTGTTAGCATAACTGATCCAGTGATGTTATGTATTGCATTGATGAAGATTGGTACAGATTTGATGACAGGTGAATCAGTTATTTGGTTGTCATCGATGTCAACTAATTGACTTAGTGTTTTTAGTATGTTACCAGATATTGTGTAAGTGAATTATGAGTTTCAGTATGTTTCTAAATTTTCTATTCTAATCAAAGGATGTGTCATGTTTTGTTATATTAACTTTTCCATCGTGACTTTTGATATGAAGAATTAAGTTGGTAATATTTGAATGAACTCAAAATGGGTAACTGCTAAAATAGTCAGTGACAAACTTTAAGTGATTTAAATGTTATCTCAAATCAGTAAATTACTTGGTGAAGTGGTCATAGGATATGATTGTGAACAATGTCAGGATACTATGTTTACAATCGTGACTCATATTGTTGAACGGTGTAACTAGTTTAGTTGATTGGAAGCGATGTTAACAAAATGAATAGGTAAATGAGTCAGAGTTCTTGAACAGGTTTTTAAGATTTGTGAATCGGTGAAGGAATTTGATGTGGCAATAGGATTGGTGATGATTTTTTTAAAGTAATAAGGTAGTTCCATTATTTTTGGAACTCACTTGACATCACACTAATCGAGGTATGTGTTTGAGGTGGATTCTTCAAGAAGTTTCTTTTGGTCAAATGAGTTTTTGAAAATGGCTCAACTACCAAGGTAAAATCCATATCTAAGCCAACCTAGTCAAAGAAAATAATTTTATGAGTTTTTAGATACATTATATCTCACCCAATGTGATCTGGATCATCCATATTTCAGATCTAGGGTTTGTTTTAAGTTGGTGAAAGTAAATCTATATATTGAAATGTTGAAAAAGAAGTTAAAGAGCTGATTACAAATTACTAAAGGGTGTGGTGATAGAGAAAGTAAAATAATCAAGTGTGATCAAGATATGGAAGAGTATTGGGTATGGAGAAGAAGTACAAATATTAACTGGGTCTGATCATGCAGAGGTAGTGCGATTACACAGATCACTTTAGCGGTTTCTTTCTAACCAGTGTAACACTAAAATCCCTTAATAGAGTAGATCTTAACAGATCTTTGTTTTAAATCCTCTAACAAGGTGGGATTATAATTTAATGTTCGAAGTCCTCTAACAAGGCTTCTCCTAATAGGGCAAAGACCCTAGTAGATCTAAGTCAAATCCCTTACCCGCGTAGCACCTAATAGTTCTATTGTAACCTTCAATAGGGTAAGCTCCTAACAAGGCGTATTCCAAAAGAGTACAAATTTTGTTGGTACTAATTCACACTGTTGTTTTTCCCCATTTGGTTTTCCATGAGATAAATATGGTGTTTACATTGTATGGTTGATTACTTATGGATGCATGCATTGGAATTTTTACTTATGTTAGTTTCTCTTGAATGTTTTGGTGCATAAAGTTTATAAGAAGATAAAATTAGTTTTTTGTTGATTACTGATTCACCCATCCCCTCTCAATAAATAGACTTGTATTAATAATTGGTATCAGAGCTTTGGTCCCTTGACTACGAAAGCTTAACAGCTTAAGGGAATATATATAAAGATGTATAAGAAGGAAGAACCTAATTTCACTAAGGATAACTGCTCTACATGGGTAAGCACAATGAAGATGCATTTATCAGCATTGGAAAGTAAGCATTGGATAATCTCACAACTAAGTATGCTCAACCTTCTGGCACCCTAATTGTTGAAAAAATAAAGAGAAAGTTGTAGCATAACTTTGTAATGATAGAAATTGTAAGTGTTCTATCTGATGTTGAGTTTGAGAATATAAAGGAAATGGATAATGCTAAATATATGTGGGACAATTTGATAACATTCCATGGTGGTGATGTTCATGTTAAAAAATCAAAGGTGGATAGTCTCATATGAAAGTATGATGAAATGAGAATGCATAAAGGAGAGAACATTGCTCGATACAGCAATAGGCTAAAGGAGGTTGTTTCTTCTATCAAAGGAGCTGGTGGTCAACTTGAAGAAGATGAAGTAAGTAAAATCTTGAGAACCCTAGTACCATAGTATTCTATTAGAGTCTCTACTATACAAGAACTAATCTATCAGTCCTACAAATGTGACTCTAGATTCTTTGGTTGGAAAGCTTACTGATTTTGAGTTAAGTAACTTTGATAACAGTATGCCTAGAGTAGAATCTGCTTTTAAAGCTTCCCTAACCATTGGTTCATCAAAGAAAGGAAAAGAAGTCTTGAACTATTTTGAAGGAAATCGTGATTATGATTCTATCTTGTATGAGGAAAGAGAACAAGAAGAGTTGGAAGCACTGCTAGAAAATATATTACCTAGAGGAAAAGGAAATTACAAAGGTAAACTTCACTTAAAATTCTTTTCATGTAAAAAAATTGGTCATATTGCATCTAGGTGTCCTGGCAATGATAGGAAGGATAATTTCAAGAAATTTAGGAACTTCAAAGATAAAAGAAAGAAGGAATGTTACCTAGTAGAAGATGAAGTGTCTGATGAAGTATCAAATGGAAGAGATGATGAGGAAGAGATAGTTTTTGTTGTAGTCAAATAAGAACCCTCAATCGGTGTAGCTGGGGGTAGTGAGGAGAAAGCATTGATTTCAAGCATGAATTATAATGGTGACTGGATAATAGATAGTGGGTGTATACATCACATGACCGGTGACAAAAGAAAATTTATTTCAATGGAAGAATGTGATGGAGGTGCATTCAAATTCGCTAATGGTTCTCCATGTGTGGTAAGAGGTAAAGGTTCATTAACATTTAATAATAACACTAATTGTGATGATGTTTATTGGGCTGATGGATTAAAGTATAACGTGTTAAGTGTTGGTCAAATGAATAGCAAAGGTTTTAGATTGGAATTTAGTAATGGTGATTGAAAGATCTTAGGAACAACTGGAGATTTGATTGCTACTAGTGAACAGACTAGAGGTAACCTATTCTGATTGAACTCTACTAACAAACATTTCTTTTTTGATAAAGTTGAAGACTGTTGGCTAACGCATAAAAGATTTTCTCATGTTAATTTTGATAATTTGGTAAAGGTCAGTAAGTTAAGATGTGTTATAGGTTTTCCTACTTTAGTTAAGCCTAAAAACGGTATGTGTAAGGAGTTTCAGTTGGGAAATTTGACTAGTTCTAACTTTACTAGTAAAGTCTATTCATCTCATAACATTCTTGACCTTGTACACATTGACTTGTGTGGACCTATGAGAACTAAAAGCTACTATGTAGATATTTACTTTATCTTGTTTTTTGATGAATACTCAAGAATATGTTTGTTATGTTTTTGAAAGATAAATCTGATGCATTCTACATGGTTAAGGTGTATAAAGAAAGAGTTGAAAAAGAAACTGGAAAAGAACTTAAGTGTCTCAGATCTTATATAGGAGGTGAACTTACCTCACTTGATTTCAAAACATTTTTTGAAGAACATGGAATCAAGAGACAAATGTCAACACCAAGAACACCTCAAAAAAATGGAATTGCAGATAGAAGGAACAGATCCATAATTGAATGTGCAAGAACATTTTTCATACAAAAGGGAGTAGCTTAAATATTTTGGAGAGAAGCTATAACTACTATTTTTTATACTTTGAACTGGGTACAACTTAAGAAAGGTACAAACAAAACACCTTATGACCTATGGTATGGCCCTACTCCTAGTGTCAATTATTTCAAAAAATTTGGAAGTAAATGTTAAATAAAGAAGGATAAACAAAATGGAAAATTTGATTCTAAGAGTGATGAAGGGACATTTCTAAGGTATTCTAGTAGAAGTAAAGCTTATAAGTGTTTTAACAAGCATACTAACAAGATGGTTTAAAGTGCCAATGTTAGAATTGATGAATTTTCTAAGAAAAATGAGGAAGATAGCAAGAAAGAACCGGAAGACTATGACCGGTTTGTGTATGTTCAACTGGTGGAGCCAGATATAGTACCATGGATGATTGAAGCAGTGAATAATCTACTATTGTTGAGTGATGATGAAGGTAACCAAAGAATAGAACCAGTACTCCCAAGGTATGTGAAACTTAATCACACAAAGGATCATATTATTCGAGATAAAAATGTTGGAGTGATGACAAGGAGTAAGGTAAGGGAAAGCACTTGTCTACTATCTAAATTAAAACCTAAAAATGTTAAAGATGTTTTGGAAAATTATGATTGGGTTAAGGCTATGAAAGAGGAATTAGATCAAATAGAGAAGAATAATACATTGACTTTAGTACCTAGACCTAATGACAAGAATGTTATAGGTAATAAATGGATTTTCATAAATAAGTTGAATGAGAAAGGAGAAGTGATCAAAAACAAGGCAAGGCTAGTTTGGAAAGGGTATGCATAAGAAGAAGGACTAGACTATGGTGATACCTTTGCATATTTTTTCTAGAATTGAAGGTGTAAGAATACTTTTGGCATATGCTTCTTATAAGGTTTTAAGGTCTATCAAATGGATGTCAAATCTACTTTTCTGAATGGTGTGTTAGAAGAAGTATACATTGAAAAACCTGAAGGTTTTGCAATAGATAAAGGTAAAGACATGGTATGTAAATCTCAGAAAGCATTGTATGGACTGAAGAAAGATTTGAGAGAATGGTGTGAAATGCTACATGCTTATCTTATTCAGATAGGTTTCACAAGAACTAGTGACAATAGAAATGTATATCTAAAATCTGAAAGTGAAGACATGATATTGATTGCTAAAATTTTTGTTGATGACATAATATTTGGTGGAAATGAAGCATTGAGTAGGTCATTGCATAAGAAATGAGGAAGGAACTTGAAATTTCTATGAAAGGAGAAATAAAATTCTTCATTGGACTTCAACTATAGAAGATAAAGAAAGGGATATACATCAGGCAATCCAAGTATGTGAAGGATATTCTAAAAAATTTTGGCATGGAAGACTCAAAACCAGTGGGAACACCTATGGTCACTGGCAGAAAACTATCTAAGGAAGATGAATCTAAAAAGGTAAATGAAACTCTATATAGTTCCATGATTGGTAAACTACGGTATGTTGTGCACAGTAGATAAGATATTACACATGTTGTTGGTATTGTTGCAAGGTTTTCCTTAAACCCTAAGGACTCATTTGGTTGAAGTAAAGAGGATCTTCATATATCTCAAGGGAACTAAATATTATGGCCTATGGTATGGTAAGGAAGGATATATTTATTTGAATGTGCTTACTGATGTAGATTGGGCAGGGAATGTTGATGATAGAAAGAGCACAAGTGGTGGAGCATTCTTTCTTGGTGAAAGATTAATCTCCTTGACTAGTAAAATGCAGAATTATATTTCTCAATCTAATGCAGAGGAAGCATATTTTGCTGTGTCTCTTAAAAATCAACAAGTGGTATAGATAAAATAGATTCTTGATAGAATTCATGAGAAGTTCACAGAACCGATTGTTAGCTATTGTGATAACACTAGTGCAATAAATATTTCTAAGAATCTAGTGATGCACTCGAAGACAAAGCACATTTCAATAAAATGTCATTTTCTAAGAGAATAACTATAGGAGAAGGAGGTAAGGCTTTACTATAGGTCTACTAAAGAAAAAATTTCTGATATATTCACCAAGCCATTACCAAAGTATACCTTTGAGTATCTATGAGGTTGATTAGGGGATACTCCCCTATCTGAAGTTAATTAGAAGATGATGTTGATTGCATCAATTTATATGTGTTTATCATAATATCATATGTATGAATTGATGCACTGGTGGACTACTCCATAGGGGAGAAGTCTTAGTATGATGTTTTAATACAGTGATGAGGAAAGAACAAGCAAGGATCATCAATAATTAAGTATTAACAAGGATGACTAAATGTTTAGACATATTTGGCATTGTTGTCAAAGGGGAAGAATATGTATTTCAAAGAGGAAATTGAAAAAAGGAGAAAATATGTATGAAAACAAGAGAAGAAAATATAGGATGAGATGAAAGGGCGAGTGTATGAAGATGATGAATCAGTATAACAGAGTGAGAAGATGTATGATTAGAGGTACAGACAAAAGTGGAAACATTTTACAGAAGTCAGTATGAATATTTCCATCAGAGAGATAGTGTTGGAAATGAAATAAGTAACTGAGAGGGGAGGGGTGAATCAATTACTCAAAACCAAATCCTTTTGTCCCTTAGATTTCTTAAACAATATAACATTATTTCTCAGTCAATTAAGATATTCTTTTGTAACTCGGGTGTCAAAGCAATCTTTATGATAGCCAATGCAATTATACTTTAGTAATTAAGTGAAGAAACATAAAGCATGAAAAAAATAACATATACATAGGTGACACCAAGATTTAACGTGGAAACACAATATGGGAAAAACCACCAATGTAACTAGTTACTGTTTTTCACTCTTCTGAAGTGAGCCCTGTTAGGAGCCAACCCTGTTAAAGGTTATAAAAACACACTGTTAGGTGTGACCCTGTTAGAGGATTTAAATCACCCTATGAGGAGTCACCTTGTTAGAGGTCTTTATCACTTCAACATAGAAATTCTACCTTGTGAGAGGATTTACAAAAAGACTGTTAAGTCTACTCTATTAAGAGATTTGAGATCACTGCTACAATTGTTAGAAAGTAACAATGAATTGACCTATATGTGTAAGCAACTATCTTTGCTGATTCAGATCTTTGTTCTGATTATAAATGGATCCTTATTGATCAAATATTCTATTGCAGCTCTGTGTATTCTATACTCAATCAGAATCCCATCTAATTTCACCTTCACTCTTCATATCACAGAATTCCACACTTTTTCTTATCTTCAACTTTTCATACTCTCTTACACAATAACTTGAATTTTCATATATATGATAAGCCATGTCAAGTCAGCTTGAATATACTTCTAAATAAGTAATAAATCACAATTCAATCGACCTCATATAACCAATTAACTATAGAATGTAAACCATTGTTATTCGGCTGACACTGAATAATCAACTCAGTTAACACTGAGTTTCTTTAATGCCTGACCATGACTGAATTGCCTGAGTGACTCAGTCAACACTGAACATCTTCAATACCCAACTGATCTCATTCAACACTAAAAACTCTTTCCATTCACCAAATGTGCTCGTTCTGAATGTGGACATTTCTATAACATCACTACATAAGTGTATATACATGTGTAACATCAATGACAATACAAAATTGACTATTTGTCTTCAAGAATCTCCCTCTTCGGCATTGATGGAAACACAACATGTCATAATACAAAGAATCGTAGAGTAACAGAAAACTTTCTTTAATGTCTTTAGATTCATTATGATTTTCATCCAAAAACTCCCTCTTTAATCAAACTCTATCTCTTGATAATATTTCTTCCTCTAACATCAAACTTTCCCTCTTTCTATTATAATCATTAATGAACTCTCCCTTAAGTAATTTCTTATGTATTATAGTGAAACTCTCCCTCTTTGACAATAGATTCCAAAGACTCCATCTCCACAAATACTAAATATCAATACCAATAGTCAGTACTATTTCTCTTTGAAGTTGTAATGTACCTAAATGTACTAATTCATCTGCAATGGGCTCTAATATACCTGCATCAACTGATAGATCTTCACTGTGGCTCGAGTTGATGCATCAATAAACTATATTTTAGTGAGCTTCAGTTAGGGGAAGCACCCCTAGCGTTCCTCTAAGATACAAAAAAGCATTCTTAGGTAAAGTTTTGGTGAATATGTCTGCAACTTTTTCTTTAGTACTCACATATTCCAACCTTACTTCTTTATTTTTTACCAATTCCCTCAAGAAATGATACTTTATTATCATATGCTTGGTTTTGGTGTGCATCACTATATTCTTTGAAATGTTAATGGCATTGGTGTTGTCACAGTAGATAATAATTGGTTCTTTCACTTCATCCTTCATTCCTAACAATAACTACTTGAACCCTATGATGTTTAAATAGTTCACTGTTGCAGCAACATATTTTGCCTCTGTTTTAGACTGAGAGATAGAATTTTGTTTCTTGCTAGTCCAAGACACTAACCTCTTTCCAAGAAAGAAAGCTCCACCACTGGTGCTTTTTCTATCATCAACACTTCCATCCCAATCAGCATCAGTGAATGTCTTCAAATCAAAGTTCCCACCTTTCTTATACCATAAACCATAGTCTTTAGTACCCTTCAGATATCTCAAAATTCTTTTGATTGCCATTAGGTGATTGTCTCTGGGATTAGCTAAAAATCTTGCAACAATACCAACTTCTAATGCAATATCAGGTCTGGTGTGAACAACATATTGCAGTCTTCCAATCATGGATCTATAGTTGGTCTGATCTACCTCCTTTGAATTATCATCTTTAGATAGTTTTTTCCCAAGACATGTGGGTGTTCCAACAGGTTTGGAATCTTCCATTCCAAATTTCTTTAGTATCTCCTTGATATATTTTGATTGAGTAATGTAGATACCATCCTTCATTTGATGAACTTGTAATCCAACAAAGAATTTGATCTCACCAAACATAAACATCTCAAACTCCTTACTCATTTCTATAGAGAGTGCTTTGCATATAAGTCATCATATCCAATGAATAATATGTCATCAAAAAATATTGATGTATAGGCTACTATTATCATTAGTTCTCTGAAATCCAATATTTACTAGGTAACCATGCAGTCTTTCATACCAGGCTCTGGGTGCTTTCTTCATTCCATACAATGCTTTGTGTAGCTTGCAAACCATATTCCTTCTGCTAGAATCAAAAAATCCTTCAAGTTGCTCAATGTAGACTTCTTCTAGGATTCCATTCAGAAATGCATATTTCACATCCATTTGATACACTTTGTATCCTTTATGTGCAGCATATGCCAGAAGAGTTCTGACTCCTTCAAGTCTTGCAACAGGAGCAAAAGATTCTCCATAATCAATACCCTCTTCTTGAGTGTATCCTTTACAAACTAGTATGGCCTTGTTTTTATAAACTTCACCATTTTCATTCATCTTATTTCTAAAAACCCAATTGGTTCCAATCACATTCTTTTCCTTTGGCCTAGGCACAAGAGCCCAAGTTTTTTTCTTCTCAATCTTCTCAATTTCTTCATTCATTGCCTCTATCCAACTTTCATCATTCAATGCATCTTTAACAATTATAGGTTCAAATTCACTTAGTAAGCATGTACCTTTGATTTTTCTCCTTCTCATTACACCTTCTATCCAAGTATTCTCAGGTGCATGATGCCTTCTAACGTACTTGGAGACTACTAGATCCTTCAACCTTGATTCTAGACTTTATCCACTAGGTCTATCATTCTCAAACATTCTTTCTTGTTCTTCTGTCTGATGCTTGGGTTCCACTATTTGTG
Source organism: Thuja plicata (assembly GCA_018584345.1). Taxonomy (NCBI): domain Eukaryota; kingdom Viridiplantae; phylum Streptophyta; class Pinopsida; order Cupressales; family Cupressaceae; genus Thuja; species Thuja plicata. Next base: position 674,361 of record MU224986.1, read on the forward strand.
ACTCGGGTTCCTCTAACTGTGACTCGGGTCCCTCTCTCTGAGACTGGGTTCCCTCTGTCTGTGACTTGGTCTCTTCTACCAACAGCTTGGGTTGCACAGTTTGCAACTCAGGTTGTACAGTTTATGTTAGTATATTCAGTGGTTGACAATTTTGTTGTCCAATCACCATTTCTTGAGTCATAGGCATAGTATCAGGTTCATGATACACAAAGTTCCTGTAGTCTTCAGGCTCTTTACTGCTCTATTCTTCACATCTTTCTACAGACTCATCAATCTTGACATGTACACTTTTTATGACTTTATGAGCAGTAAGATTTAGACATTTGTATGCTTTTCTTTTACATGAGTAGCCTAGGAATATTCCTTCATCACTTTTTGCATCAATTTTTCCATTTCTTGCTTCCTTCAATATGTAACATCTACTTCCAAATACTTTGAAATAATGAACATTAGGTTTATAGCCATACCATAATTCAAAAGGTGTATGGTTACTACCTTTCTTCAGTTGAACTCAGTTCAAGGTGAACACTGTAGTGTTGATGGCCTCCTTCCAATATTTGGCAGCAACATTCTTTTCAATCATTAGAGTTCTGGCACAATCCATAATGGATTTGTTTCTTCTTTTTGCTATTCCATTTTTTATGGTGTACCAGAGGTGGATACCTATCTTTTGATTCCTCTTTCATTACAAAATTCATTGAACTCATTAGAAATGAATTCTCCTCCTCTTTTTGATCTTAGACATTTTATTTTCTTTCCTGTTTCCTTTTCAACTCTTGCAAGATACCATTTGAACTTCTGAAAAGATTCTGATTTTTCTCTGAGAAACATGATATTCATCATTCTAGAATGTTCATCAACAAACAGAATAAAATACTTCTCTCCAGTATAGCTTGTTGTTCCAATTGGTCCACAAAGGTCAGTGTGTACCAATTCCAAGATTTCATCAGTATTGTAATTCTTGCTATTGAAACTTCTCTTGCTCACTTTCCGATTTGACATTGTTTGCATATTTCTAACTCGGGTTTCTTCAAAATAGGAATACCTCTAACTCTCTTGGTCTTGGTTATGTTTGCCAGATTATCAAAATTTACATGACACAAACTTTTATGCCATAGCCAACTTTCTTCTACTTGTGCAATGAAGCATGAACTTTCAATGAGATCAAGATAGAATAGATTACCTTTTGTTTGCATGTCAGTTCCAACTAGGTTCCCTTTACCATTCAGAAGCTTGGCCTTACCATTCATGAATTCTTCCTTGAAGCCAATGTTGTTTAGTTGTGCTACACTGAGTAGATTTCTCCTTAGTCCTTCAACCCAATAAGCATTATCACATTTTATTCCTTTTGTCAGAGTAATGCAACCTTTTCCTTTCATATAGCAGGGTTCATCATTCCTAAAACTGACACTCACACCATCATAGTGCTCAAGATGTTCAAATTTTGACTTATCACTAGTCATGTGATGAGAATAGCCACTATCAATTATACATGTGTCATTTTTACTAATATGTGAGAAAAGTGTTGTCTTTTCATCTTCTTCATCTAACTCATCGTTTATAGAAATATAAACCATTTCATCACTATCAGAATCCTTAGCAATATAACAAGACTTCTTACCTTTATCCTTGTAGCTATTGTAGTTCTTGAAATCTTTCTTTCCTTTGTACTTTTTGAACTTTTTCTCATCTTTGTCTTCTTTGTTCTGACACTTGGCAGCAATGTTACCAACCTCATTGCATGAGAAACAAATCAATGGTATGTTACCTTTGTATTTACCTTTGGCAGCTCTCCTTGCAAGTAATACTTCAATGATATCTAGATATTCATCATCAGATTTATCATCAATATCACTTTCAATCTGCTTCCCTTTTGAGTATCTATCCTAATTGCCAAGGTTTAATTTAGCTTTGAATGTAGACTCAAGATTGCTAGAGTTGGGAGAGTAATTGTCAAAGTTGTCCAACTCAAAAATTTGTAAGCCTTCCGACTAATGTATCCAGATTTATATCCATATTGCACCTCATCTCTTGAATATTTGAAACTCTAATAGCATAGATAGGAAGTAAATTTCTTAATACCTTGCTGACCATTGTTGTATCTTCAATTATTCCTCTTGCAGCTCTGATGGCACTTACAATCTTCTTGATTCTTTCACTATATCTTGTAATGTCTTCTCCTTCTTTCATTTTCATTTGATCAAATTATCCTTTGAGACTTTTTGCTTTGGCTCTCTTTACATTTGCATCTCCTCCATGAATGTCCTATAATTTCCTCCACATATCATAGGTTGTAGGGCATTCCTTGACTTCATCAAATTCTGAGTAGCTGAGTGAAGAAGCTATATCAATCATCATTATGTTATAAAGCTTCTATTCCATCATCTATTCCATAGTCATAGTTGTTATTGGTTCCACATATTTACTGTCCAAAAATGCAAACCAACATCTCCAATAGTAGATAGATGTAGCTTCATCAGCTCTTGCCACGCAAGGAAGTTGTCTTTGTTTAGCTTTCGGATCTCCCTTCTGTAAGACATCTTTGATCTTTAGCTTAGGCCTTGAAACCTTCTCTAAAAGCACTTAAAGCTCTGATACCAATTTTTGGGAATAAGATAAGTAACTAAGAGGGGATGGGTGAATCAATTACTCCAAAACAAATCATTTTGTCCCTTAGATGTCTTAAACAATATAACACTGTTACTCGGTCAATTAAGATATTCTTCTGTAACTCGGGTGTCAAAGCAATCTTTATGATATACAATGCAATTATACTTTAGTAATTAAGTGCAGAAACATAAAGCATGAAACAAATAACATATACATAGGTGACATATTTAACATGGAAACCCAATATGGGAAAAACCACCAATGTAACTAGTTACTATTTTTCACTCTTTTGAAGTGAGCCCTGTTAGGAGCCAACCATGTTAAAGGTTACAAAAACACACTGTTAGGTGTGACCCTATTGAGGATTTAAATCACCCTGTGAGGAGTGGCCTTTTTAGAGGTCTTTAGCACTTCAACATAGAAATGCTACCTTGTGAGAGGAGTTACAAAAAGACTGTTAAGTCTACTCTATTAAGAGATTTGAGATCACTGCTACAATTGTTAGAAAGTAAAAATGAATTGACCTTTATGTGTAAGCAAATGTCTTTGCTGATTCAGATCTTTGTTCTAATTATAACTGGTTCCTTGCTAATCAAATATTCTATTGCAGCTCTGAGTGTTCTGTACTCAATCAAAATCCCTTCTGATTTCACCTTCACTCTTCATATCAAAAAATTCCACACTTCTACTTACCTTCAACTTTTCACACTCTCTTACACATTCAATCCAAACTTGACCTTTCATATATATGATAAGCCCTGCCAATTCAACTTGAATATACTTCTAAATAATTAATAAATCATAATTCATTCGGCCTCATATAACCAATTAATTATAGAATGTAAACCACTGTTAGTCAGTTAACACTGAATAATCAACTTGGTTAACACTAAGTTTCTTTAATGCCCGACCATGACTGAATTGCCCAAGTGACTCAGTCAACACTAAACATCTTCAATACCCAACTGATCTCGGTCAACACTAAAAACTCTTTCCATTCACCAACTGTGCTCGGTCTGAATGTGGACATTTGTGTAATATCACTACATAAGTATATATACATGTGTAACATCAATGACAATACACAATTGAATAATTATCTTCAACAGATAGGTGATATGAATTCAGAAGATAAGAAAAATAAGAGTGAAGGAAAAAGAATATAAGAGTGTTGGCATTGATGTTAAAGGAGGAGATTGTTAGCATAACTGATGCAGTGGTGCTATATATTGCATTGATGAAGATTGGTACAGATTTGATGATAGGTGGCTAAATTATTTGGTTGTCATTGATTTTAACTTATTGACTTAGTGTTTTTAGTATGTTACCAGATATTGTGTAAGTGAATTATGAGTTTCAGTATATTTCTAAAGTTTCTATTCTAATGGAAGGATATGTCATGTGTTGTGATGTTAACTTTTCCAACGCAACTTTTGATATGAAGAATTAATTTGGTAATGTTTGAATGAACTCAAATGGGGTAACTTCTAAAATAGTCAGTGACAAATTGTAAGTGATTTGAATGTTATCTCAAATCAGTAAATTATTTGGTGTAGCAGTCATAGGATATGATTGTGAACAATTTCAAGATACTATGTTTATGATCATGACTCATATTGTTGGTTGGTGCAACTAGTGTAGTTGACTAAAAGCGGTGTTAACAAAATGAATAGGTAAATGAGTCAGAGTTCTTGAACAAGTTATGAAGATTTGTGAATCGTTGAAGGAATTCAAAGTGGAAATAGGATCGAAGATGATTTTCATAAAGTAGTGAGGTAGTTCCGTGACTTGTGGAACTCACTTGAAATCACACTGATTAAGGTATGTGTTTGAGTTAGATTCTTCAAGAAGTTTCTTTTGGTCAAATGAGTTTTTGAAAATGACTCAAATACCAAGGCAAATTCCATATGTATGATGATGCAGTCAGAGAAAAATGTTTTATGATTTGTTAGATACATTATATCTCACCTAATATGATATGGATCATCCATATATCTAATTTAGGGTTTTTTTTAAGTTGGTGGAAGTAAATTTATAATTTGGAATGTTGAAAAAGAAGTTAAAGAGCTGATTGTGAATTATAGAAGGATGTCGTAACAAAGCAAGTAAAAGAATCAAGTGTGATCAAGTTGTGGAAGATTATAAGGTATGGAGAAGAAGTAAAGAGCTTAACTGGTTCTAATCATGAAGAGGTAGTGCAATTACACATATCACTTTATTTGTTTCTTTCTAATTATTGTAGCAGTGAAATCCCTTAACAGGGTAGATCCTAACAGATCTTTGTTGTAAATCCTCTAATAAGGTGGCATTATAATTGAATGTTCTAAGTCCTCTAACAAGGCTTCTCCTAACAGGGAAAAGATCCTAACATATCTAAGGCAAATCCCTTAACCAGGTAGCACCTAATAGTGTTGTTGTAACCTTTAACAAGGTAAGCTCCTAACAAGGCATATTCTAGAAGAGTACAGATTTTGTGGGTACCAACTCACATCGTGGTTTAGGCTAGTTTGAAGTTGTTTTAATTCTAAAATTACTTGTGTATAAGTGGTTCTTGTTTTTTTGGTCAGAAGAATATAAATGAGTGGAAATATTGCATTAGTTTTCAAGCCATGAATCATGTACAACTAGTGAAAAATACTTGGCACTGTTTTAAATGTGTCTTCACTAAACCAATTTTCATATTTTTTGGTAATTACAAATTTTGTGTGGAGTTGAATATTAAATAATGATTCTTATCATTAATCTCATGAAAAAGAAACTTTTCCCCTCTATCGATAATTGTATATTTAATTGGTAAGATAATATTTGTTGATGTCTGAGGATTTGGCGGTGGCACTTTAAATATTAATCTTTTTCTTGAATATTTTTGGATAATGCATTGGTTGATGGTATTTCTCCTACTATGGGTAATGAAATATTAGAAAGTGAAGAAGTGATGTTATTTCTTATATGATCTTGAGTCGAGCACACCATGTCTTTCATTTCATTCAATTTGTGTTTGGCAGTGATCATCTTAGGTTTTGGAGCATGATTATGTTTTGTATTGCTAATCACATCATTTGATTTTATTTTTGTCATAGTATAGCACCGACTTGAACATTTATTTTTAAAATATTTCACACAATGCCAATTCATTTTATTGATGCCTTGTCGATGAAACAAAAATGTGTAACCATTTAAATTAAGTAATTTCTTGTTTTTTTGACTTGTTAAAATTTGAAGAGGCGTTGCATATATTAATAAGTATGAAGAAGGTGTTGGTTCCCTAACAGTATATTGATTTTTGTATACTATTTTAGAAAACCCTAGGAAATTTTAAAATAAAGAAAGGATTAAACATTGAAATTTACCTATAGAATGATCAATTAACCATTGTAGAAATGAAATATAATTTCAAATTTAAATCAACTAATCTCATGTAAATCAGATCTAGACATCAAAATCAGAAGTAATATGTAAGATGTGTCTGATTCGTCAAAATTTAGTATTCTGAAAAAGGAATAGGATGTATGATCACTAGCTTATGAACACTAGGAACTAAACCTATCTCCCTCTTCTTAATTACATTAAAGAGAGAGTCGATCCACTTGGCTCAACCTCAAATATAATCAAAAATAATTGGGCACAAGGTGGATTCAATAGTCCTTGTTTCAATTAAAAAAATTTATGCAAAAGGTATGATTTGGATGCTATATCTAGGGATAAAGATGAGAAATTAAGGGTTTCTAAGATACACATAAAATTTTAGAATAGATATAGAAACAAGAGTTACAATTTTGGAATTAAAAAGATAGAAAGGAACATGTGCCTAAAATCTAGGCTGAAATTAGGATGTGAGTGTTGGGTGGGTGACCTTGACCATAGAATTTTGGATGTGGATGTAAGTTGTGTTTCTTGGATTAAAACGCTGCTCAAAATCGTCCCCAAAAATTATTCTCACAAAAGTGCAAGTAAATGTTAGGTGGAATGATGTCAACCTACTTTATTAGATATGTGAAATCTTAATTTGTAGGTGTCTATCTACTCTATCTAATTTCAAATTTGTGTCTTCCATTCTAGTCACCTACATATTCATAGAAGATAAATGTTGGGTTGATAGGGGTTTACCTAGGTCAACCCCCAGTTTTTTAATTAACCTTAAAATTGAATTCAAAGGTAACTGAACTGAAAGTGTTGTATGATGGAGCAGACAATAGAACTAAAATTAAAATTTGTGAACAAATTATTATAACTTCATGAGTCTCCTTTGTGTTGAAGGATTTATGAAAAGGTTTAGGTTGACTTGTAAAGTTAACTTTATAATAGGTTAATTGTGAGTGTCATCTTGAATGTTTAAGATATGAACCTTACTTCAATTTTTTTATGATACTTGACCACTTGTTCAATGATGTCTTTCTTGAATTGATTGAGGAGATACTTTCTTGAATGAATTTTATTTAATGTTTTGAATGAGGAGGTTAGTCTTTCTTTTGTACCTCTCCTCATGAAACGTATCGAAACTTTTGAAGCAGGCTGACACAAAGAAGAAATTCTTATCCATGCGATCCACCCATTAGAGGGTCCAAAATTAGTCACTTTTGGCAGGTCAAGGGAACCCTAGGTACCATTAACAAGCCAATCAAGGCTAAGTCAAGTAAAAATGACCAAAAAGTTGATAAAGTTGCCAAATTTGAGCCGACGCAAGCATAATCAAATATGGTTAGGGAAAAAAGGCTAGAAATGCTAAAATGGGGCATGAGTGGGCATGAAATTGTATAGGTTTAAAACTTACAATTCTATATGTAATTAATGTTCAAATAGTTGAAAATTGGTATATATTGATTCACACCTCTCTTAGTATATTATGCGTCCTTCAATTGGTGTCATAGCATAATTCCTTAGAGAAAGCTTAACAGCTTTGGTATATTTGGGATGGCACACTCAGTTACCCTAAAAAAAATTCCTTCAAATCATTCATCACTCTTTGATGGATCTAATTGCGCTTATTATAATGAAATAATGGAATCCTATTTGATGGCTCTAGGATTTAAAGTTTGGCAAATATTTGTGAATCAATATGAAATTTTAGATAGTCCCCTAAGGGATCAGAGTAGAAATAAGGCTTCTAAAAATAATTCCAAAGAAATAAATGATATTAAATGTAGTTTAAATAGCTCTAAGTTTGTGAAAGTTATGCATTCTGAGACAGTGAAGGATATATGGGTCAAATTGCATACTACCTATGAAGGAGATGAGATACACCCTTTGCAAGAAGAGGTCCCCATGGAGTAACCAAATTTATAGATGTAATATAGTATGAATAATAAAAGATAAATATATAATTATTTTAAGGCTTAAACTTTTCAAAGCTATATCTCTTGCAAGCCTTATTCATTCTTTAAAAGTGAAGGTTAATATGGAACCCACCATGTAACCTGACACAACTTCTTAAAGATCTATAGTTGATCTTCCCTATTTCATTGTGCAAGTACAACACATGGCAGTCTCTAATAGGAGCATAGTAGAGAGAAATGGACCTGAGAATTTTCCTCTAAAGGAAATTCTATGTCAGACATGTGTTAGCTTGGCACATTCTCAATGCATATCCCAAAATCAAAGACTCGTCTTGTGTCAAGTTCCACATGTTGTATTTTCTTATTGATTAAGAGAAATCTTTGTTGTGTGTTATATAGTTGGAGATAGTGTTGTGTAACATTCTCATGTGTGTTGAGGCAATTTTTAAGATCAAAAGCCCATATAAATTTGTGATTAACTCTTTTCAGAAGAGAGATGACCACACGTGTGCCATGAACCCAGATCTAAAGTTCCATAACCAAAAATAATTTTAAAAGTATTCATAGGAAATTTTGGAAATAGGAGTGGGTAGCATAGGCGATGGAATTTTTGTGCACATGGAAGGGAAATTATGATGCAAGTATCATTATTTAGCAAGTAGTTGATGGAAGGAAAATGGAATTCATGTTGATGTGAGTAGACACAAGAGCATAGGGAATCTTTCTATTAGGTTGCCTCTTTTAGTTTTGAGTTGGGTGTTGTATAAATGCAGTATGAGGGATTTGTAAAAGGGTCCAGTTTAGTTTACATTCTTTCACTAGTGATTTTCTTGTCAACAACACTTCACTCATATCACTTTTCTCAATATTATTTCATGAAAGTGATCATTTTTTGCTTAGTTTTTCTTAGATTTTGTGATGATTGATAGAATTAAATGAGTAATTAAATCATGGTTTACGCTCTTTTCATCTCTTGTAACACTACAATTATAAATCATATCATACTTTTTAGTGGGAATGGATTTGAAGTGTTGTAAAAGTTATACATTCTAATGCATCACCTTAGTGCAATTTTCTGTATGTTGTTTCTCTCTTCCAGTTTTGTCCCCAAAAAAATCTAAAGAGTTAGGTTCTAAAATTATGGACGTTTTAGAGACCGCAACCAAATCCCCATTTGTGAAACTTCTAGACTGTCCTCCCTACACACAACCTTTAGAGCTCAATAGGACACGCGTTATTTTTTTCAATCAAAAAAAGGCATGACCATATGCCTCTATAGATAGATCAAATATTGTGCACTACAAGGGAAATTTCCTACACAATTAGTAACGTGGAGAGTTTTTCTTATGGGATTGATGGGCTTCCAAAAACTAACTATAGTACAGAAAGTGTTTTCTTCCTAATAAATTTTGGCAATGTTATTTAAATTTATTTTAGAGTTTTGAGTTGAAAGTTGATCATTGATGCAAGTTCCATAAGATAAGGACCCACAACCAAAGAGAGACTAAAACATGGTGGTGCACATGCTTTGTAGAAGAAACATGGTTGTGTAATAGCTAATGTACACATGAAAGTAATGGCTCATTTTATGCCTACAGTGACTAGCTTCCAATAGAGCATACATCATACACTCTACACATAGAATGGAGAAAAGGGGACACAGGAAAATGACAAGCCAAGGAAAACTGACTCAATTTTTTTTTAGATTTTTTGCAATAGAAATAAACTTCAACAATTTATATAGAAGAATAAATGGGGGTTATAGACAATACCTACGATCAATTATTATTAATAGAACATAAATAGGGATAAAGTGAATAACATTATGTAGCACAAAATAATAAAAAAAGGCCAAGACGAATAAAATTTTGAGCTGCCAACATTTGGAATATTATTTTCAAAACAATTTGAGTTCCTATAGGAAAATGATTTTAGAATGTTTTGACATCTCATTTGGTCGGACAATTGCACCATCAAATTCAACAATGCTCGCATGTTTTAATGGTTAACAAGAATGCTTGTAGAGAGGGGTACACCTCATATTTAGAGACTTTTTAAAGTTGGGCACAAAAAAGGGGAGCATGGTGGATTAGGTGCATGTGAGAAGAGAATTCTAATTAAAGAACAACTAAATATTAGATGTGGCACTACATTCATTGATGCAAGTTTTATTATTAAGTGGTAACTATGCATTATCACAAGAAAGAGCACTTGATATAGAATTGTGTGGGTTCTTCTTGTTGGTTGATGGGGAGATTATTGGGAGGAATTAAATTGTTATACAATCAAGGAATTGTCAAAGATTCATTTATTTTGAAGCCTTGATTCAAGTGCATAAACTATTTGGAAATGAGAATTAGTGGATACATACATGACAATGATCATTGTGAGTCAAATTAGTGGATAGATACATGGTTAAATAATATTTAACCCCTTCATTTCAAGTTAATTTTTATTTAGTCAATAAAATAGAAAGTCCATTTAACTATTGTAGACACCTAAAAGTTACCAGGTGTATCTCAAATATTCCAAATTATAAATCTCAGCCAAATGCTTCAAAATATTATCAAATGGACATTAAATCAAGGCAAATCAAATGGACAAAATTCAAATCAATTTAAAAGATCAATTA
>MU224986.1:701560-716052 GCA_018584345.1 Thuja plicata
TATATATATCTTATTACCAAGTTGGCTCACTTAACCAATATTACACAATTGACTCTCAATACAAAATATAATTAATAATGCAAAGAGAAAATACAAAGTTGGCACTCTTAAATAACCAAAATATAGATTATCCACAGTCATAATCCAACTTATATTTCCAGGATTCCATGACATGCTCCCCAAATCATCGCTATTATCCAACTGCTTTGTTTCGTTGTTATGATGTTGTCACCTATCTTCAAATCTCTCTAACTCTTTGTAATCGTCACAAAAATCAAAATTATCTTAGATGTAGGTCATACATACCCCATAGTATCTTCCTCTAAGCTCGTACATGATAACTCATCGATCTCGATCTTTGATACCCAAAATAACTCTATATTTCTGCTTCTATACTTAGTCTATTTCAAAATTGAATCACCAAAACTTAACTTCAATTCAATCGATCAATATGCCAAATGTGTTGCCAGAAATGAAAACCAAAAAGTGATTCATAACATACAAAAGTGATCACTTTCCAACAATCTCTCCCTTTGGCATTGATAGAAACACTTAAAAAAAATGGTCTCTCCTCTCTTCCTCTCCTATTTTTCTTCAATATTCTCGCTTATTCATTCTTTTTATTCTCTCTTATCCCCCTTTAACGACAATGACAAAGGTGTATAAAAATTAATACAGCTAGTGCTTGCTCACCATTTTCATAATATCTTGAAAAGAATCTTCCAATATCTTCACTTCTGCACTCCATGAGTCAACCAATAGTTGACTAACATGAATTAGTCCATTCAATGCATATGATGATGTCTCTACTACTTTCAACTCTATAGGCATAGTTTTTTGTCAGTGATTTTTTTGTCTTCTCCATATTTGATAAAAGTACTTCAAGATATGATAGTTTAGGAGTGATTAAACTCTTCAACAAACCAAACCTTGACATGACTCTCCCTTTCTCTATATCCAATACATTCATCTTATCCAAAATTCTTGTTACCTCTTTGTACATTTCTATTACCGATTGTGAGGAGGTCTCACAACTGTCCATCATGCTATTCAAGGTTGCCATGTCCTTAGCAATAATGTCTTCAATGTTCTGAACATGTCCGATTGGGTTCATGCAATAACTGAATAGCATTCTGCCATGTGCAACACAACTCTTAGCTTTTGTTGTAACAGATTTCAAAATACCCAAGTCCCATGAAATAGACTGGAAAAATTCCATCTGTTTCTTCTCCAAGTAGCTCTTCTCTACCTTTTCTTCTATGGTCTTCACTAGGGTCTCATAGTGACCATCAAAATTTTCAAGTGATAACTTCCATTTTTCTACATCATCTCTTCTTTGGAAAACAATAGGTACTGGAAGCAATTTTTTCACAATATTGATTGCTCTAGACATTACCTTAGTTTTCTTGTCACTTTTCTGCTTAGATCTCTCCTTTTCTTTAGTGAGTGTGGTGAAAGATAGACTCACCAACTCATCCTCATCCATGTGATCAACATCAACATCAATAGGTTTTCCTTTACTTGCCAACAATAAGGCAGAAGATGTGTCATTTTCAGTTTTCACTTCAACTTTTGCTTCTTCTTCTTTCTGTTCCATTTCCTTCTGTTCTTCCTCTCTTTCTTCCACTTTCTGTTCTTCATAGACCCCAGCCACTGTATTTTCAATGTTTCCTTCAAATGGATCATTGTCATCATGTGAAGTGTCAAGAGTCACAGGCACACTATAAACATAGAAATATGGTTGCATATCATCTTCGCTCTTCTCAACACTTGCCTCAGCTATTTTGGAACTCTCTCCCATTCCTTAAGGTGTGGGAATTGTAGGTTTAGGAGGTGGAGTCTTCTCATAAATAGTAGTCATTAGTATCTGATCCAATTCTCTCTTATTTTCTTCAATAACTTCTTCATATTTTCTTGCCATGATTTTTACTAACCTTGCCTTGGTCCTCAATAAAGATTCCCGTTGACCAAATATTCTATCTCTATCTTGCATAGAAATTATATGTAACATGTTATCAATTGCTTTATTTCTGATGGTCTCATCTTCAATATGTGCTAGTTGTTTTCTTATTTCCAGTCTACCATACAACTCTTCAGACACATTTCCCTCTATCTCTAATAGATTTTTCTTGAAAACAAGTAAGTGATTTACTACAATATCTTCAATCATAAGTTTATTAGTTTGCACATACCTGTCATAGTACTTGTTTATTGAAACTATCTTCCCTTTCTCAATATCTCTCTTATGAATCATCTTCAAGTTTGGTTTCCATACTTGTCTGTCACTTTCGGCTTTCTTCTCATCTCCCTCAGTCCTCTATTCTTTAGGTGGTGAATCCAGTTTGGTGGATCTAGTGTTAACTCGAGGAACAATGTTTACTACCTGTGAGGTCTTCAGTGGTGATGAAGGGGTGGCTACATCCATAACTGTAGAAGGTGGAGTATCTACCATCACAACTTCAGGATGTGGAAGGGCTGCAGTAGCAATACTTGTCAATCCAGAAGAACGTTCTGCTAACTTCTTATTTACTTCCTTCAACTATTTCTTTGTAAATCCTGCCTTAATACCACATTCATGAATAATATTGTCTACTTTCCTTTTCCTCAAGCCTCTGGTCTACTCCTCTCTTATTTTAGATGATTTTTCTTCATAAGTGCCCCATCTCTCCTCAGATGTATCTGCCTCAGATGTCAGAACATGTTTGATCTACATAGTTAATACTTCTAAACTAACCTCATATCCCATAAGATAACACCATTTCTTCCTCGAAACAACTGCTTCAAAACATACACAGTCTGTCTCAACCATAAAACATATTGTGTCCTTATATTTTTCAACTAAGTCTTCAGGAATAATCTATCTCTCTTTCATCTGCCTCTGAAGAATCTTTATCTTTCCAAATAGTTCTCCATCAACCCATGTGTTATTCTTTCTTTGGTAGCTCTCATAAATTTGAATACCAGTAGGTATCCCTTTTCTCCAACCATTAGGGTGCATGCCTGGAAACTTATGCTCAATGTGAATGTACATGTGGACTAGTAGTGAACTAAATCTGATGTTTTTTGACTTGTCTTTCTTTATCAACTTGACATTCTCCAAAAAATGGTGTGCCAATACTTCACGTAGGTTATACTTAGTATTTTCTTTCACCATTCTATAAGTCATCATAATTACTCCTTCAGATACTGAATTAGGTCTACTAATATAGTAAAATTTGTAAACAAGTATCATCGAAATCAATCTCACATCCTGTAGATAAATGTCATTCACTGTCATAGCTCGCCTATCCCATTTTTAGTGTGTTAGGGTTTCAACTTGCTTCTTTATATGCTTCTTTTCCATAAGGATGACTCTAGTATTATTTAATCCATTGATCTCATGTATTAGTTGACTACAAATTTTTACAGGTTGTTCACCTATCTAGATAAATTGATCATGAACTCTACTTAGCAATATTTTAAACCATTCCTCTTCGCTGAATCTGCATAAGTACAAAATTTTCATAATGTTTAACTCATCTACATGTTTGAACTCATCTCTCATTATGCCATTATCAGTCATGTACTCCATCTTAGTATAAATTTTATCAACACCTAGTATGTCATATTTGTAATGAATGTATGCCCTAATGTCTTCTACGTGCAAGACATCGTGCGGGGATTGGGAAAATGCTCCTTTGGGGTCTTCTTCACACGACTTAAAAGGATGTTTCTTGAATTTGTATCTAGGTCGATCCACAACATAAATCAAAGGTGCATCCATAGCTTCTGTATGTGTAGATGATGTAAATACCTTAATCACGTTGAATTCTGAATTTTGTTATGATCAATCACACAGTATGGTTGTCAGATGGTCCTTCACTCTCTGATCTATGATCTCCTTAGGTCACTACTCTTACAATGGTAAGGAAATAGATAACCATTAGGTGTGTAATACATCATTAAGTGTTAAAAACTCACATTACCCAATATTGTCCAGTCAGTCATAAATCTCATGATCATAATATATGCATTGTCCAATGATGTGCTCTTAGATAAACGTTCCATGATGTCGGCCAATGTCATACCTAATATTGCTAGAGATTAATCCACATATTTAGGGGGTAGATATATTCTATTTTGCTCATCCAATGCTCCCCTTAAGGCCATGCTCGACCAATTAGGTCAATTCTTCTTTGCTAGCATCAGGTGAAGATCTAGTAGCATCTATTGTCTCTCCCTGAACTAATTCTCACTTGTCCCTTTAATTTTTCATATCTTACCACTATTGTTATCTTCTTCTTTCTTGAAACAACTATTAAAATAACTCTTTAGTTCTGTAAGACTTTTACCAGTATCATTTTCATTCTTCTTTGTATTCATAGGAGGTGGTGCTCTTCTATTATTTACTCCATTATACCTAAAAAACTTTCTTATATGACCTGGATTGTTGCATTTGTAACATATAGGAGGTCTTTTGTCTTGATTAAATTGTAATTCACAATTCCTTGCAATGTGTCCAAGTTTGTTGCATTTGTAGCATGTGATCTTAGCTACTGATTCTCCTCTATTTTTGTCTTGTCTGTATCTAGTCTGATCAGGTTTCCTGCATTCTGTCTGCTTGTGCCCATATGCATTACAATTAAAATAATAACCAAAGAAATTTTTGAAAGGGGCATTACCTCTGCAATCTCTTTTCATGTGTACAAAATTTTTACAACCAAAACATCTACCTCTGAAAGGTCTGATCTGTTCTTTAGGTTCTTCAAGAGTAGGTTTTTCTACATCAATCTTCGCATCTGGTTTCTCTTCTTAATTCTTGGAAAATTCAGCTTCATTGAAGCCAATACCAGTCATATCTCTTTTAGGTTTTTGTTTGTCTCTTTTTTCATCGATCACGTCACTGCTCGTGTGAAGTTTCTCAATATGCTTCTTTGTCTCAAAAAGTTCACCCTTTATGATCTGATTGTATTTCTTCAATTCTAGATACTTGTTCTTGTAATGGTCAACCTCATTCTTCATTTGTTCCATCAGAACATTTGCATTTTTCAAAGAATCTTCATTCTTGTTTTTAGCATCTTTTTCATGTTGAATCTCTTTAGCCATTGCTTCATTCTCAAGTTTCAAAGTATCATTCTCTTTTTCAAGTTGCTTTATCTATCTAAATTATCATTGTCTAAATCTTCTTTTATCTAAACCACAAGATCTTGTCTCTGATTCTTGGAAAGTTCAAGCTGGTCTTTTAGTTTCTTGTTGAATCCCTCTGCTCTACTTAAATTGAATCTCAAGTAATCATTCTCTGATTTATCTTTATCAAGGTCTTCAAGTGAAGCTTCAAAGTTCTCTTGAAAATTATCTGAATCCATTCTAATCTCCCTTAAGTTGTTAGACTTTCTCTCCAAGGGCTAAAAGCTCTGATGCCAATTGTTAGGATTAAGTAATACTAAGAGTGGGTGAATCAGTATTACAACACTTAAAATAAACTTTAAACCAATTCTGCATAAACCATAAACTTGTTGAAATGAAAAGAGCATAAAATAATAACACATAACTCATAACACCATTGTTTATTGTTGAGGAAACCTTGGCCAAGGGAAAACCCCGGTGGGGATGGTACCCACAAGCATGCACTAAAGTATAATGTCTGTGTTAGGACACCTAGCCTTGTTAGGAGATGAATATTACATAGTATAATTCCTTGTTAGAGGAATACAACTCTATTAAAGGTATACAACACCCTGTTAGGGGCCAACTGAGCTTATAGCTCTTACAAAAAACCTTATGTTACAAAGTGTTCTTCATTAATGAACAAAAACAAGCATCTTCAATGCTTAGATGGTTCTGTTGGAATTAATGGGAAGTAGTACTGAGAGGGGAGGGGTGAATCAGTACCTCTAAAACTTCTAACACCTTTCACAATTCATCATTAGTAATCATTCATTACTGCATTACCGACCATTAATGTTGTTCTTTATTATGCATGTATTATTCATTCATAATCTTTAATAGTTTACAACATTCATAGAAACATTCATGAATGTAATAAACACATAACACAAGATATGATATCACAGAAAACTCCTGTTAGGAAGTAAAAACTGCGGTGGGGATGGCACCCACAAAACTTCACTATCTACAGAATGGAAGGGAGTCGGTAAAGGCTTACAATTGATCACTTCTGATTATCTACCCTGTTAGGAGTATTAAGGTGGAGACCGGTTAAGATCTACTCTATTAAGAGATTTAGTAACACTGATTTTAGTGTGCACTCAGTTATGAGATTTACAATAGGACGGTTAATACCACCTTTCTTGAAAGGATTTCTTATGTGTACTACACTTGTTATAATGAGTAAAAATGTTGACCTGACTGTATGCAATCTACAATTGCTGATTAAAAATCTATTAAATCTCTCAAAATAATAATATCACCTTAAGTGATTGATGAATATCATTTTCCTGCTCGTCGGTAGCCTGTGTTCTTGTTCTTGAAACTTATTTGATTCTATTTTGTCCTTCTACATGAATTCACTTGTCTGGTCTCTAGATGCTCTTTGTGGCTACAATCTTCATTGAAAAACAATAGTTTACAATAGATTGAGCATCTATTTATACAATTCTTTGACCTATTCTAGAATCATGCATTACAATGTTAACTCTTAGATCCAAGATTTACAACTTGACCTTGATCTTTAGTTTTCATGTTTTAAATCAGTAAAACTAATCTAAAAAATATTAAATACATTGCTTCCTCCGCACATAATGGATTTAAAAGTAAATCAAGAAGCTATAAATATAACTTCAGTGATTTATCTGATGTGGAAAGTTAGATCCACTTTTTGTGGGATGTAACTGACTGTCGGTTCTTGGTTGTCGGGTTGAATAGAAAGTCTGTCGGTGTTCCTTTGTTGAACTTTTCATCGGGTTCCCTTTTTCTGTCGGGTTTCTCTCTTTGTTGTTCCATCGGGTTGCACTGTTGTTACTCATCGGGTTCCATTTACCTTTCTGTCATCGGATAACACTGAACAGTGTTTGTCAGGTAACCTTGGCATCGGGTGGTGTTGTGCCCTGTCCATCGGTGTAGTGACAATTGATTGTGCATATCATGTTTTTCCTTGTGTATACTAATGGAAAAATATAATGCCTTCAATCTCCCCCTTTTACATTAGTATCAAAAAATGATATGTGCATAATACTAAATTGTTTAGTATGTACACCATGTTTATATCCTTTTCATTATATGACTCCCCCTAATTGTATGCATTGGTATAGTATAAGTATATGTACATGTATACTATACATTCTTTGTTCTTTGCTCTTTATGTACATATTATTTCCTCCTTTTATTTCCCCTTTCTTTTACTATACATATTATTTCCTCCTTTTATTTGAGGTGATTGGAACATATCATTTCCCCCTTTCTTTGATACTTATGACAAAAATATGCAACATATAATATGCCAAAATTGTGAGAAAAATGTGCAACTTACAATGTGTCAAGTATATGGGAATGGGTTGTCTTGATATCTTCGAGCATTTTCTCCCATTTTTCTTTCAGTTGTTCTAGTACCATGTGTTGTAGCTCTAGCCTTGCATGCATATCATAAATGTTGTCTAGCACAGACATTTCAGGGGTGGCAATTAATGTATTTGCCTCTGTCACATGTTGTTGCAGGAGTGAAAGTGTTGGTAAGAGCTGAGCTTGGAGCTCATTTACCTCATCTTTGTATTTCGTCTCTACAATCTATATGTCTTGTCTTAGTTTTTTAGCCTATTTGATTTGCTCATTGTGCAATTTTATTGCTTCTTCATTATTTGTGAGACTTTGTGCACTCATTTTAATTTCAGCATCAATTTTTGCTATCCTGTCGGTATACTCCTATGTGAGTTGATCAAGTGTGCACAATTTCTGTATCAAAGTAATAGCTTCAAAGACGATTGGACCAATTGTTCTCACCAATTTAGAAAGATTAACCTTTTTCAATTCTACTTCCTAGCTTATCTTCTCAACTAGCTTGAACTCATACTTTTGTTCAAGTCTCTCTTCCATGACCTTCTCAACATCTATGTTATGAGATGTTATTGCATCTGTGAGTACCACCAATTGATCGAGCATTGGGGTGGTCTGATCAATTTCTACATTAGGTATTATTTGTTGAAGTATTCCTCTTGCTACTTCTAGTACCTTGGCCTCTTTTGTTGCTTTCTTTAGTTTGTCTTGAATGGCCTTTCTCTCACAGAGTCATGCATATTTGGTCAATTCAGTTGGATCCAATGTCCCTGGATCACAAAATGGAATCTCAATGATTTCATCCAGTGTTACTGGATTCTTATGCTTTCTCTTCTTCTTCTTTGAGAATTTCGGTGATGCAGATGTATGAACTACCATAGCTAGTTCATTTGTTCTCTCTAGAGTGCTTAGTGAAGGCTTTGTGGAAGACGCTTCTTGTGTTTTCTGCTCGGGTTGCACCTGTCAATTTTGTGAAGACGTCTCTCCATCAACCTTGGGTGTCTCTGCAGATTTTTCTTCTAACTTCTTCTCCTTCTCATCTTGCTTTGATTCTTCACCTTTTTCTGTCTGTGTGTCCCCTTCTTCCTTTTGTGTGTCCTCTTTATTTTGATCAACAGACTTATCTGTCTGATCATTGGTTGCAGCTTTTTCTATAGTTGTATCCTCTATATTATCTGTGGTGTCTTTTGCTTCTCCATCACCCTTGTCCTCGGGTGTGTTTATGTCCTCTGCAGTATTACCCTCCAATATATTGATTTCCTTCATTAATACTGGCATGTTGCTTTGAGTGGTAGCTTGGGCTATATCTTGAGTGGTGTCCTACTCGTCGGTTTGATATTTTTGAGCAGTGACATCCTCATCTTTTTGTATCTCCTCTGTAGGGTCTGCTTCTGTTAAGTCCATGATTGATGTGTCCTACCATGTTTTATCAGCAACATTCATATCTTTATCATTTAATGTCTTCAAATCTTGTTGGTGTCCCTGATCCTTAAGTGTAATGAATATTACTTCATATTTCTTCTATGGATCTTTATCAAAGTCATAGTTGGTGATATCTTGGATGTCAAGATCATCCATGACTTTGTCTAAGTTTATGGGCTCATTATCACTTTCAGTATTGTCCAGAGCAATGTGCTGAGGACTTGCATTGTCTTTCTTCTTCTCTCTATGTGGTGTGTTGGTGAGAAGTAATTGATTCTCACCACTTGTTGACTCTGTCGATAGATCCAGGAGTTGTCTCCATTTGTTTCAGTCATTGTTTCCACCTCTATGAACTTGTCTTCTAGTACTTTGTATGCCCTTATCTTGGATAAAAATTCACCTGAATGCTTCTTCAATATTTTATTGATTTCTTCAATTTTAGATTTGAGAGGCATTAGTTTTATAAGTACCCTCTCCCTTGCTTCTCTCTTGGTCTGTAGCTAATATTACCATTGTTGGGATACTTTGTTACCAAGCTCCTTGGGTATTTGATTTACAAATTCATATGGTCCATATTTGTGCTTGATCATTGACCTTATGATTGCATCTTGTATTTTGTTTTGGTCCTCTGGTTTCAGTGTATCCCATTGTCTGATTCTTTTGTCATGCATTGTGCCAGATGCCGCAATATGTTTAGCAGCTTCATCAACAGTTTGATTCATGTAATTCTTCTTTACTACATCAGGATCATCATCTTTAGTATCCTCTATGTCAGCCTTTGTCCTAACCAACCTTTTCCTTTTCTTTTGAGGTGTTGTTTTCACAATTTGTTGCTTGGTTTGCTTTTCTGGATGCTTCCTCTTATAGGTCCTTACTTGACCTTTCTTATGAGGGCTAGTGTCAGTTTTAGAAATTTGAATTCTTGTTCTATGCTTCTTTGTTGGAGGTGGAGGTGTATTCATCAGTTGCTTCTGTTTGTTCTTGTTGTTCTTCTTCTTCCTTTGTAACTGATAGAATCTTTTTAAGATTCTTGACCATCTTATCTTTCTTATTGACAGTTTTCTTGATTTATAAGCCTCATTTTATCTTTGATCTGGCCTCTTCGTAGGTTCCAAACCTAGGTTGTTTTCTGTCAATAGGCTCATTTATCAATGCATCAATATCATTGGTTGCTTGATCTATATTGATTTCATAATCTAGTGGTGCTAACCAGCTTGTTCTTGGTACAACTATTTTGATATGAGTGAAATTAGTATCCACCATAAAAAATATTTCATCCTTATGTTTTTCAACAAGTTGTTCAGGAATCCTAGTCCTTTCCATCATCTTTTCCTTGAACTCAAGGAAGTATGCAAACATAACAGATTCAAAATTGTCCCATGTGTTGGTCTTTGTGGACCTAATTGTGATCATGTTCTTGTCAAGTTGTTTTAATAGGATCTCACACAGATCCATATGAATTCCTTTGGTCACTATCTTGTAAGATGTGCTTACTGATGTTGCAGATATGATGTTCAATCTACTTGCTTGAAAAATCTTATACCCAATTACACATGCACCGAATTTCAGTTCTTCGTCGGTGATGGTGTTTACTTTTAGACCTCTGTTGTCCCATTCAGCTTTTGTGATTTTTTCAAATTCTTTCCTGGAGGGATGCTGGTGTGCCCTAGGCTTGTTGGTTATTGGATAACCAATGATAGCGTGAAGGACATCCTTGGTGATTTGTTTGGGTTGATCCAACCACAACTTCTGGTCATGCAATCTACTAATTACCAACCTAATCCAGTCGGTCTTGAAGTCCCTCAAGAAATGTAGGGCAATAGTTAACTCTTTAACTTCCAAGTATTTGTGTTCTTCCTTCAGGTTGCCTTCTGCATCAAAAATCTTCTTATAAGCTTCATCCATATCCAAATCACCTAACTCAGCGATTTTGCAATGAATATAAGACCTAACGTCTTCTATGAGAAAAATCCTAGGTGGAATTTTTGAAAATGCTATGGTTTCATCGGGTTTCGATGTGATCTCTGGGCATATCTTATATTTGGGCTCTACACATGTGCTATTCTTAATCAATTTAACCACATTATGTTTATCGTTCTTGATCTTAGCGGTTCTTGAGGTGGTTGCCATTGTTTTTCAAGTTGGGGCTTTCTTGAAAATAATGATAAAGTGCTTTTGGTGCCCTTGGTACTTACTTCGATCTATGATAATAGTTAATGACCTGGTTTTTGTGTGTTGAATCAATTCAAGGACACTTCTACTTTCTGCTCTTCAATCGCTCTATTTTTCACTCTGCTTTCTCTTCAAATCGCGGGTGCAAAATGAAGTGCTTCTGTCGACTATTTATAGGCGTTTTCCCTAAGTCAGCAATAAATGCTTCAACGACTCGTTGGGTCATAAAGATGGAGTCCATCGGGAAGACTTTCACAATCATTGTCAGTGATGTTGAGGATGCTCGGGATAGCTGTTACCAATATTTCTTTTATCAACAATTATCGGTATTCTGTTGTGACAACTTTGTGACTTTGCTTTCTTACCGACGGGTGTCGGGTTACATTGGTAACTTAACCATTTTATGTGTTGACCAACAATTTCTGGTAAGTGTAGATAGCTCATCCATTATTTTCACTGATGATTTTTGGTATGTGTATACTGACGGGGTTGTTTCCTCATAATTGTAACAATTAACATAATATGCATTTTTATTATGCCGATTTTGACTATCTATCAATTTGTATAATGGAACTAATGCAAAATATGACTTAGTATAGTGCAGTTCCATACTTACTTGTTTAGCACAAGTAGGGCTGGTGATGTCACTAGATCCATTGGATGGGGTGTCACCATTTGCATTGCTTGGTCTAGCTTCATCATTGTTTGAAGCTTTTATCCACATTTTATCTCTAGCCCTCTGGATATCTTCAATGGTGTTTCCATTGGGATATGTGCTTGTCTCTGTCATTCGATCTTTGCAATATTTCTTGAGATGACCTACTTTATGATAGTGTAAGCATGACATTCTTGGGTTTGACCAGCCTCTAGACTTTTTGGTCCATGCTCTCATGCAGTTTGCAGCAATGTGACCATATCCACCACATGTTGTACAGTTTGTCCAAGTATTATAATCCCATATATATTGATTACCAATTCTCTTTGGTTGATAGGGAGTTTCTTGACCTTTTGGCTTCCATGTTTGCCTTTTCTTTTTCTAGCATTCTTCAGATGTGTGCCCATTCATCTTCCATGTAGGACAGTATTTGTCCATGTAGGTTTCCTTCTTTGGTTGTTCTATATTAGTCTTGCATTCATAAGCCTTATGTCCTTTCTTGTTACATTTATAACAGAATCCTATGAATGTAGATGTAGATTTAGGAATAGCTCTCATTTTACCTCGGCATGCATTTGATGTGTGCCCTTGCTTTCCATAGTGCTTGCATGTCAGCTTTCTTGGTCTTGGATTTTCATAGACATTCTTTGGATTGGCTTGATTTGATGATTCTCCATTTTCGGTAAAGCCTAAACCGTTGTTATTGTTGACTCTTCGTTGTCCTTCAAGAAAATCATCCATTATTTTATTGCTCTCTTCAGCCTTTTTGATAACTTCATTATGTTGTTGTTGAATTCTAACCTCATGCTTTAGTTTTTCATTTTCTTCTCTTAGTTAACCGATAGCCTGTACTCTTTCAATGAGTTCAACATTCATTTTATTTGCTTCTTGAC
The DNA here is from genome assembly GCA_018584345.1 of Thuja plicata. Classification (NCBI taxonomy): domain Eukaryota; kingdom Viridiplantae; phylum Streptophyta; class Pinopsida; order Cupressales; family Cupressaceae; genus Thuja; species Thuja plicata. The sequence goes on from MU224986.1 coordinate 714,191, forward strand.
TCATAAGAATAATTTGATTTGTGATCTCATGGTGATGCTTAGCATGTCTTTGAATTTCTAACTCCTTCTCTTGTAGCTTTTTTGTAATCTTTCTTCTGTCATCAATAGCAAGTGTTCTTTCTGTTTCAGCTTGTCTAGCAGAACTCATTGCATCAATCATTCTTACCATCTGGCTCTCTTGACCGATTTGCAACATCTTTATTTTCTCTGTTAGATGTTGATTGATCTCCTTTAGATTTGTGATGTTCTCTTCTAATGTATCTGATGTATTACTTGTATTTGATCCTGAAGATTCAAAGAGATCTGGAATCTCTTCTTCTTGATAATCTTTTTCATTTTTTTGGGTAGCCATACTTTTCCTCTCATCCAGCAGCTCTCTCATCTTGATTCTAGCATCTTTATACTGTTCATAGAACATCTGTATCTCAAGATTTTTATTCTCAATATTCTTATCAAGTTTGTACTTCTCCATTGTATGATCTTTTCTCTTAAGCCTTTATGATTTTCAAAAAGAGACTTATCTCTGATACCAATTGTTGGAATTAATTGGAAGTAGTACTAAGAGGGGAGGGGTGAATCGGTACCTCTAAAACTTTTAACACCTTTCACAATTCATCATTAGTAATCATTCACTACTGCATTACTGACCATTACTATTGTTCTTTCTTATGCATGTATTGTTCATTCATAATCTTTAATAGTTTACAACATTCATAGAAACATTCATGAAAGTAATAAACACATAACACAAGATATGGTATCACAGAAAACTCTTATTAGGAAGTAAAAAATGTGGTGGGATGGCACCCACAAAACTTCACTATCTGCAGAATGGAAGGGAGCCGGTAAAGGCTTACAATTGATCACTTCTGATTACCTACCCTGTTAGGAGTATTAAGGTGGAGACCGGTTAAGATCTACTCTATTAAGAGCTTTAGCAACACTAATTTTAGTGTGCACTCAGTTATGAGATTTACAATAGGACGGTTAAGCCCACCTTTCTTGAAAGGATTTCTTATGCATACTACACTTGTTAGAATGAGTACAAATGTTGACCTGACTGTATGTAATCTACAATTTCTGATTACAAATCCATTAAATCTCTCAGAATAATAATATCACCTTAAGTTATTGATGAATACCTTTTTCCTACTCGTCGGTAGCCTGTGTTCTTGTTCTTGAAACTGATTTGATTCTATTTTGTCCTCTACATGAATTCACTTTTCTGGTCTCTAGATGCTCTCTGTGGCTACAATATTCATTGAACAACAGCAGTTTACAATATATTGAGCGTCTATTTATACAATTCTTTGACCTATTCTAGAATCATGCATTACAATGTTAACTCTTAGATCCAAGATTTACAACTTGACCTTGATCTTTAGTTTTCATGTTTTAAATCAGTAAAACTAATTAAAAAAATATTAAATACATTGCTTCCTCCGCACATAATGGATTTAAAATTAAATCAAGAATCTATAAATACAACTTCAGTGATTTATCTGATGTGGAAAGTCAGATCCACTTTTGCGGGATGTAATTGACTGTCAGTTCTTGGTCGTCGGGTTGAACTGAAAGTCTGTCGGTGTTCCTTTGTTGAACTGTTCATCAGGTTCCCTTTGTCTATCGGGTTCCTCTCTTTGTATTCCCGTTGGGTTGCACTGTTGTTACTCATCGGGTTCCATTTACCTTTCTGTCATCGGATAATACTGAATAGTGTTTTTCGGGTAACCTAGGCGTCGAGTAGTGTTGTGCCCTATCTGTCAGTGTAGTGACAACCGATGGTGCAGATCATGTTTTTGCTTGTGTATACTAATGTTTAAATATAATGCCTTCAGGTTCTAGTCATAGTTCTCCAATGA